>JBBPDI010000022.1:16950063-16962400 GCA_037974545.1 Cucumis variabilis
TAATGAAGTCCACTTGTGATAGAAATTAAATCAACAATAGATTTTTAATTTATACATATCTTATCAAATATATATATATATATATATATATATATATATATATATATATGATTGGTTCGAACATTATTTTCTTGGTTTTATTAATCAATTTATCACCGACTCCTCAATTTAGTGGATTTTTTTTCGTTCTTTTGGTTTGAATTTTATTTAAATTACAATTCGATTCAATTTAGAATTGTTGTAGCTTTAAAATAATTTTTAAGTTATTCTGTCAAAAAAATATATCTAAAATAGTATTTAAAAATTTGTTAAAATGATAAAAGTTGTTAAAATATTTATAAAAATGACATAACTTTATTATCTATAAAAAATAGATCAACGTTCTACCTATTTGACATCTAAGTAGAAATAACATATCTAAATAGATATCTATCCGTGTCTATTACTAAAATGATAAATATTTATTATTGCTATATTTATAAATAAGTTAGTCTATTATGTTATATATTTGAAAAAATCTCATAAAAGTTTACTAAATTTTAATTTCAAATAAGGAAAAACTAAGGCCACACTCTTCTTTCTTTCTTTTCATTTTTTTAAAATAATAATTAAGTGTTAATTGTTACGATATTTTATAAACTAATACTAATAAATTGATGTGTCGTAGAAATGGATTTAAAATTAAAATAATTGTTTTAAATGAAAAAATGATCGAAAATATCTATAAACATCGTAAAATGTCAATCTGTTAGTGATAGACAATGAAATTTTGTTATATTTATAAATAATGTTTTGCTATATTTGACAACAAACACTCGTTGTTTTTGCATATTTATATTTAATTTATAATTTATTATAATACAGTCGTTTTATAATTTATGGAATTTAAATTGAAACTAATTAGGCTTCATCTAAGTTTTTTAATAAAATTTTAAAATCTCATGAGAAAAGTATAGTATTAAAAATGGGTGAAAGATGAATTGAATGAACATCGCTCAATCCAACCTTCAGAAGTGACTATTGAATTGATGAGTAAACAATTTTGTTGGATTGCTTTTGTGTACTATTTATTGTCCATGAAAACAAATGTAGGTTATTGGTAGAAATTGAAATGTCACATATATTTAATTCAATTGACATGTATAACTGTAGAGAGACTGCAGTTCCAAATGTTTGATATACAATTTCTAATGCTTTGTCTTCAACTCTCCCATGAGAGTTTTCTACAATTTAAATGGAGTGAAAGGAAGCAATTTATTTTCATTACAACTTACAAGAAATCTAATTTACCTTTTCCTAATAGTAAATGCATAGCCAAACTAAAATGATTTTGAGATGCTATTTTAAATGTCTGCAAATGGCAATAAAATCTCAAAATAGACTCTGGTCGAGTGATATATTAATTATGATCGTAACAAAGAAATTCATTGCCATTTTGTGAGATTCTTTGCATAAGGGAGAGGACGAGATTGCGTAATGCTCAATTCTAATGAAAAGATATCCACAGATTAGATTCACCTCTTTCGATGCTTTTTTTTTCTTTCTAATTTTTGTTCGATTAATATTAAAAAGTTGGGTAGAAAAGTAATTATTTGCTTTATTTTCATTATGATATTATCATTAAGACTACAATAACCAATCCAAAATAAAAATCAATTAGCTAGTAGCCTGGTTGGACCTACACTTCCATCTTGGATTCAATTTTAATAACTTTACTTACCTTAAAAACATAAATTTAATTTTTCACTTTCAATACTATTTATGGAAAACAATTTATTTAAATTAAACATTTTTTAAATAATGGATAAAGGTCACCGTTTCTCTCTATAAGTATAAAATGAGAAATCAAAATTTTTATGGTTAATTTTCACAAATTATTAAATATAATAAATCGGTAAAATATTTACAATTGGGATAACGAAATGAGAAAATGCATGAAGTTTGTCAATTGTTGAGATATTGGATAGCCAACTATAAACGGCTGTCTACTACAAATATGTCAATCTAGATATAAGTAGCCAAATTTAAATCAAATCTAAAAGATCGTGTACTAAAAAATCTTGAAAAAAATCATTCAGATTTAACTATTCAAATTTAAACATTACCAAAAAGTTTTTAAGAAATCGTTTAGATTTCACCCAAATTTAAACGATTAAATCTAGAAAATTATGTACCAATTAATAGTCAAAATGTAAACAAACGTGTACTAAAAAATCTTGAAAAAAACATACCAAATCCAAACGATCAAATCTAAACTATCGTTTATCAAATATATTACGCACGTTGGATGACAATTAATCACAAGATATTTTTTTGTATTTTTTATTGTGGATATGTGAGTTTTTTCCATTTTTGAAATTGTTTATTACGTATAAATATTTTTTTCTCTTTGTTATATTTTTTAAAATATTCTTTTCTATCGCTATAAAAGAAAAAATACATATTAATTATATTGAATATTCATTTAAAAAATAGTATCATCAATATTTTAAAATGCGTTAATAAATCCGAATCCATCGTTTTGACACTAAATTATGTCTTTTTTTTTTTAATTTTTAGAAGTTACTTATAGCAAATTAAATGAAACCTTACAACAAGTGGAGGACATATAAAACATAACTACAAGAGTTATAGCAAATGACAAAAGAAAATATAATAAATTCATCTAAAAAGGATTTTAAAATACACTTAGAAAACAAACACAAAACTTTGCTGGATTCTATTTGATGAAAGCTCAAAGCCATTTAGAACCTATGAAGTATGATAGATAACTTTGAAAGGAAAGTATGATATGTAATCATATAAGAACCTATGAAGTAATAGATATTTAAAAAATGGTTATATTCATGGATAAAACAATTATGTAAATAGGATTGTTCATGTATCACCTACTAAAAAAATATTCATCTGATAAGTTCAAAAGAAATACTCATTAGATGGATTAAATAACAAATAATTTATTTGTACTTTAACAAATATTTAAAACTTGTAATATAAGAAAGTAAGTAAAATGTTGGCGGAACGAACATATTTGATGTATATCTACTTGATTAAATATCAAGACAAAATTGAAAAAATAATTTTCATTTCTCTATCTTATCTTATCTAAGTTCTAATCAATTAATTACAAAGATTTAATACTCAAACCCGTTATTAAGACAATGATTAAAATTTAAGCTAACTATATTTAATGCAGTATTTACATATCGGGTGTGGTGTGATATAACCTTGAATATATGAAGGAACAACACACCATGTCAAATTGTCTCCTTAAAAGAAACTTGCATGAAAAGAAATATATATATATATATATTGAAGAAGAGAAGGGAAAAGAAAAAGGGTTGTTAATTGAGAAATTAGAAGTATTGGGAAATTGAGAGATTAATAAAGAAAAGTTGATAGAGGGGATGAAGATGTAGGGTAAGAAAAAGGCAAGATGTTCAAATGTCTTCTAAGTGGGGGCCAAGCTGTCTGTCAAATGTTCTTAAGTATGCCACGTGGACATTAAGCATTGGATGATTGTGTGCTGTGAATGCTGATTGGACAATCCTTTTTTTTTTTTTTTTGTTTCTAAACTTGTGGGACCCAGAAAGGTAATGGGAATCTTATTGAAGTTTTTGGTGAAACACTTTGATGTTCTTCAAATGTGCATGACATGGACAACTGGATATTGTGACATCTGGCTATCAACCATCCTCCTTCACATTCTCTCTTTTATATACAATACGATTCAAATATCTTTTTGGATTCTATTTTCATTTAGGTACTCTCCATTCTTAAATTTAAGTTGTCTTTTGGCATCAAAATTTAACAAATTTCAATCAAAAACTAAGTTAGATGAATTTAAGATTTATTCAAAATATAAATATTAACGTTGGATAAATAAAATTGTATAAAGAAGATCAAAATAGAATGAAATCAAAATGATATTATTTGAATCTTATGACACCCTAATTCATTCTTGGCTGAAATTTGACTTTAATTACTATTTAATATATGAGCCAAATATTTCTTAATTATAACAAGAGAAATTTTTAAAAATAGAACAATTGACAAACTATTTACGATCTATAACAAAATTTTAATCTAAACCCAAAGTGGATAACTAAAATTTTAATTTTTGATGATTTTAAAAATAGAAGAATTTACAAATTATTTACGATTCATCGCAAAATTTTAATTCAAGTCCAAAATGGATAACCAAAATTTTAACTCAAACATTAAATATTCATATTTTTTTGCTATATGATGTTTATATTTTCCACTTTCTTCTATTTATGTAAATTCTTATTCTTTTTTCTCTAAAAGTATTAAACAAAGGCAAACTTTCATCGTAATGAATGATAAAGTAAGTGTTGTTTCATAACTATTGAACATTATGTACTATAAGGTATATATATATGATATCCCTTTTCACAGTGCAATGGTTGAAATTTGATGGTGTCAAATCATTAAATCTCTAGACAAAAAAGAAATGGTAATTATGTATATGAAAGATTTGGTTGAAAAGGAGATACTTTTTCTCACTAGGTAATTTTGATACTTTTTCACTGGGTAATTTTATTAGTGGCCCATAAAATACTCTTATCCTTTCATCCACCATATATCACATCCTTCCAATAAAGTTAAATCAATCTTTCTCATTCTTTTTCCCTATAAAAAGGTTGAATAAAATAGAACAAAAAAAGGAGAGGAAAAAAAAGTAGATTCATTTCCTTTTTGCTTGGATTTAAACCCCAATTGCCTCACTCATTGAAGGGAATAAGAATGAGGCTTTATAAAACATTAGAAAGATACACATCACTTACTAGATTGAATTTCAAAATTCTTTGTTTTTATAATAGAAATTTTAACTTCATTAATTAGCTAGGCCAAAAGTAGTATATATATGTGTGGTAAAGGCTGAAAATAAATAAAAATACAGCAATTACTAATTCCTTTTCTGCTAATAAACCTCTTAAACTAATTTTTTAAACTAAACTCACATATATGCTCAAGAGTTTATCCTAGCTAGGGATGGATAAAATGAGTATATAGATATATATGGTTAGAATCATATCATTGTTCGCCTAATGTGGGTATTTCAAGTATAAATAGAAAAAAAAAACATATAAGATGTAGATTGTCAAAAAGAAAAGTAAGAACATAGAGAGTTGTCGAATCCAATCTCCAACTAAAATGACAATACCATGACACATTGCAAGCAAACTTTTAAACATTGATGCAATAACTACCTTGAGTAACTTCATAGGAAAACTCTCAGATGTTAATCTTTGAAAAACATTTAAATTTATTGCTCATAACAACAACCTCTTGTGTACAGTGTAAATCCTGGGAAAAAGTTATTGTAAATAGAACTATCTACATGTTGTATGAGCAATAAAACAACGTACATAGTAAACAAAATATTTACCTGGATTATTTTTAACGTATGTGGAGGCAAAAAATAGAAACTAAAAGCACAAGATTGTTTAACTGCAACCACATATAACTAGGTACATCTATTGACACCATATAATGATATTTAAGAATCTATATACCCTAACATTTGTATACACACCTATGACTAAATTCAATTAAGGGTCCATTTAATCTATATGTAAGTATATACTCTAATCATTGCTCCCCTAGAATGTTAGGCAATTTGCATAGAGGAAAAAGTGTTGAGGTTAGAACCCTAGACCCCCATATAATTTTAAAATATGGCCCTAGCATATTGTGTGTATCAAAGGAAATATAGCATATCAATAACATGATGTCTCTGCAACTATTAAGAAAAGATTTGAATAAATATTCCAATATCTAATGTATATACTCTGAAACTATGAAGCACATATACGGATATCAATACGAAATATAGAATATGAATATAATAGGATACAACGATACATCAATTTCTAAAAAACTTTGATATGATTCGTTTGAAGATACTTTTTTTTTCTTAAATAAATTTCTAAGATATATAAGTAAATTTAACATAAAGATATACTTAATGTAATTTATTAAATCTACGAACAAATCTTAAAACGTTAAATTAGTGACAATTGTACAAAATACAATAAAAACATATTGAAGTACAATACAAAAAAGTAATATAAAAAATATTAAGCATAATAATCAATAGAATACAATAGAAAAGAGACACAAGTTGATCGTAAAAAAGAAAGAAAATTAGAGAAAATGTATTAAAACAAATGAATGTTGGAATTTATATCTTAAAACGCGTAGTTTATAATTTAAAATCATATCCTATTTAATAAAGTTGTTATTAAGTAAGTATTAGTGAAATTAAATACTATAATCTTGAATCCAATAAACTAAGATCTTGAAGTTATCTTGAGTAAACTTGAACTTTATGTAGAGACATAAACATGGATCAAGTTTGAGTATACAGCCTAAACGTCTATAGTATATGTATAAGGTTCGATGTCTTAATCTGGGGACACTATGGATGTAGCCTGCTTTGCAGTTAGTACAAACTATGTGATTTTGAATCGTTTCTGTGGAGACATGTATGTGGGGACATCCTATGTAAAGAGTTTATATAAGACAGAAACCATGAAATAGTTTATATTTTACGTTATAACACCACTCTTTAAAACTAACTATTTCATTTATTGATGACCTAAGTAACTTAATTTTAATCCTAAGTTAACTATGAACTCCTATTCACATGGGATTGTCCTTAGATTTTCACAGCTATGGACAACTCATCAGTGTTGGCCCAATAAACTTTCCATTGCAAGAGTAAGACTGGATAGATAGCTGTGGACATAAGGTACAAGATGAAATTCACTCATGTCCATGATAGGGTTAGTAGATAGGTTGTTCTCTTGAAGACAAAATCTAGGTCTTGAACAAGGGGTCCCAACCTTTCTTTGGCCTGCGAAGGATTTGGTTTGTAGATTGGACCTTAAACCAATTGTTCAATAGTGGATTAGTGGGACATAAGAAACAAGATATAATCTTGATGTAAAACAGTAATTTTTTACACATCTGAGATTACGAACCTTTCTTTGGCCTGTGAAGGATTCACTTACTAATCATGGTTATATCAAATGCACACAAATATATCTACAGTGAGGAGAGTGCAACTACGAAACTTTAATTGAATGACTCGTTAGTTAATGAATGTTGATTAACTCGATCTAAAAGAGTTTAGCCAGTTAACCCTAGATTGTTGGAGTCCATGATCTATTAGCCTATTAGGTTCTCTTGCTAGCTCATACGGAATTAACTTAGAACACATTATGTTGGATTAGTTTGAATAATTCAAATTAGGTAAAGAGGTAGAAACTGACAATTATATATGATATAGTGGTCGGTTTTCAGTTTTAAGATAGAGCTTTATATTTAAATATAATTTAAATATAAAAAAATATAAATGCAGATTCATATTCGAAAACTTAGAAATGATGGAAATGCATGATCAAAGTTGTAAAAAGTCAAAGAGTTGACTTTTGAGTTTGAAAAGTTAAAATTTGACTAGCATTAGATTCAAATATGATTTGAATTTGAGAAAAATGAATGTTGATTCATGCTTGGAAAGTTGAAGTTATTCAAGACAGACAAAATGATAAAAAAAGTTAAAAAGTTGACTTTTGACTTGAAAAGTCAAGTTTGACTTTGACTAAGTGTGAAAAGACAATTTTGTCATTTTGACTAAAGTTGGTGAGAAAATCCAACATTTGGTTGGATAATCCCACGAACTTATAGTGGGATATGTGATTGCATGAGATGTTAACACCAAGTTGGCTAACTAAAGCCCACAAATGGTTAATGGATTGTGAGGTGTTAGGCTTTGGTGAATCAATTACATGTAAATTTGTTGGATTCCTAATTTTGTTGCGCATGCAGGGTTATGGAAGTTAATTATTAAATAGTAATTAGAGTAAAATTAGATCTTTAATTTTGCTGCGAATATATATTTTTCTATCAATAAAGAACTTCTTTGTTAAATTGTTGAACATATTCAAGAGGTTATTTTACAAAACTTTGTGAAGATTATTTAAATGTAAGGATGAGATGATTATAATTAAGATTTGGTCTTTTATTTTTATTTTTTTTTCTTTTAGTTATGGACAAGGGAATGTGCATTTTAAATAGGTTTTTAAGTTTTGAGTTGGGATGAGTTGTTTAATATTTGTTTTCTTTTAGTAAAAAGAAATAAATAAATTGTGTTAGATCGATCAGCATAAAAAAAAATATGTCAAATCATGTGTTAGATATTATGAGACTCGTTTCTAATTTGAGTATAATTAGAAGTAAAATTTGCTCACGCGTTCAATTTTGGCAATTTAGACAAAGACGTTGTGATCAGTCTACATGATAAATAGAATAGTTCGTGAGGAAGTTTTGAGAAAAGAAGGATTTTGCATTAAAACCTTCGAAAGTTATGTTCAGCAGTTAAAGCTATTCACAGAATAGAATTAGGCAAGAAAAAAGGTTTGACGAAAAAATGTGAAATCTAATTTGACAGGAGTTAATGTGTAAGATTAAAGATTTAAGGATGACTAAGATAAATATTAATTTTACACATGTGAGGTTTTAAGTAGAAGTTGACAATTTGACAAGGATTTGAGGAATGACTAATATGAGTTAAAGAGTAGTATAAATAAAGGATTTGGGTCACTAAGTAAGAGAGATTTTTAGAAATTTTGAAGTGTTGCCATTTTGTTTTCGCGAGAAGACTACGAGAGAAAGAAAAAGAAGAGATTTCTGGTTCTAAGGCTAAGTATTGTGAGTGATTTTCTTTAAAATGTTTTATATTGATTTCAAGCTTTCTCTATTAAGCTCTGATGATTGAATGTGGATTTCAAATATGAAAAGATTTATATGAAAATCTTACATGTTTTCAAACATGTTTTATAATATTTAAAGCGTGATTTGATGAATATGATATTGATTAAAAAATGGTGTTCAAACCATTAGTTGCTTTCTTGAATGAGCTAATTGTTATGTGCACATAAGTTTAAAGGTAGCCATGTAGAAAAGGCATGCATGGTAGAGTGAAGTTGGCCAATGTAGAAAATGATTGTATTGTGTTAGGCGACATGATCACAACAAGGACGAATCCATATGTTCTCGGATGCTATTGATATAGTAGTCTAAACGTGAGGTAATGAGACCAAGCGTAGAGAATGATTCGAGATCTTTAGCGAAAGGAATAATTATGACTAATGTGTGTTTATGCGAGATAATGTTTTATGAAAAATGTTATGTTTACAAGATCTGGTATGTTTCTGTTTAAAAATGAATGTTATGGTTTTGTGAAGAAATGATTTATGGAAAGGTATTGCGAAAATGTTTTTATAAAATCTCACTAAGTCTTTTAGACTTACATTTTAAAATCTCGTCTTCTAGGATCAAACGTTTAGGCCAAGTAGAGAAAAAGGTTGAAGGGCTTGCAGCGAGTTGAGAAAGCTATCAGTCGTTTAAAAGTTTTGATTGATGTCATTTATTTTGGTCAAGGTGTTGTAATTGTATGTCCATGTACTAAACTAAACGTCTGTTGTTGAATAAAAGTTTAAGTTGACTTCTGTTACGTTATGTTTATCTTTATCGCTTGGTAGTTTAAAGGAGTTAAGTTTGAGATAGGCAATAAGAGTTAAGCTTGAGCTAAGCAATAAGACCAGTTTCAAGGTTTTAAGCTAAATCGCGTCCTATCCGCACCACTTCCTGCGTTCTAGTTGTTTTCTGGATCGCGGTGTGACAGATATGTATCTGAAAGTATATTCTATCCGATACGTATCTAACACGAGTTCTTTGTCTCACATGGAGTATCTGTACTTCATACCTCTCAAAAGAGTATTGGGTGTCTTTTAACAACTTCTTCCTTTGATCAACCTTCATCTACAACTCTATGCTCTACATGCATCTATGTGAACCATGTCTTCATCTCCATCTCCATCTTTGATTGGAATCATAAAAATGAGAGTTTCGATCAACTTTGAATTCTAAAACGATTCTTAGGATCTACATGATACTTCGCCTAAAGGTGTTTAGTTTATCAATGACTAAGGGCCTATTTGGAATGAGGGTTAAAGTGGAGTGGAGTGGACTATTAATAGCACACTCCTTGTTTAGGTGGAGAGATTTGTTTAATTCTGTCGTAGATATCGTATTTTGTCTTTTATTTTTTACTTTTTGTATTCATTTATTTTATTATTTATTTATTTATTTTATAAAATAAATTTGAATTTATTTAAAATTTGAACTTTAACTTTTTAGAAAAGAAATCATTAGTCTCATGTTTCCCTCAACCACCTCACAGCTCTCCCACGATTTTTTTCGGAACACTTCCGTGCCTTTTTCCCACTTTAAAAAAAAAGTAACTACCTCATTGTCCTATAAAAAAGATTGCCAAGAGGAATTAATCGGGGGCAGATTTTCTTCAAAGAAAGTACTTTTTGAAATTTTGGATGCTAAAAAAAAATCTTCTCATTTGCTCCATTTGTCATCAATTGGGAGAGTTGAAAAAAAAGGTAAGGAAACTTTTCTCTCAAATTGAATGTTGACCGTGATTAATTTCAATGAATTTGGTGATTATCATGTATTTGTCAAATTTGTTTTGTTTGAATTTAATTGATTTTAACCGTGGCTTTGAATTTGTTAAATTTAGGCCAATTAGGTTTACTATGGTTTCAAATTTATTAGATTGATGCAAGTGAGTTTAATGTGTTTCAAATTTATTAGATTTAGAGAAATTGAGTTTAATTGTTTAGGTACATGAAATTTTCCATAAAATACATGATGAAGATTAAAATATCAAAGTTTGATATTTTAATATTCTTGAAGTAAATAAAAAATATCTTTTAAAATAAGGAGTAAACTTTATTTTTTTAATAGTTTCTATACCACCCATAATTATCAATTCATACTTAGCCTTTTTCATAGATGTGAATTGAGAACTATGAGATATTTTTTTAAAAAAAAAAACCAAGAATTTGTTTTGTGAACTAAGTTTAAAAGATAAATTTTGGTAACCAATTTTATAGGTGTTGTAGGATGCTAACATCTCTCCTACACACCACTACAACTGACTCTTGAACCTAAATCTAAATTTACTTAGATCAATGTTTTCTTTGTGTGTGACCAATCACATCTTAATATGACCGATGGCAACTTCGAACCTATTTATATTTTAAAATTAAATAAACGAGGACATTGATCATCCTGCGTTGCGACCAGATCCACACATGAAAATTAAAGTTAAGTTTAGAAATAACCCTCAAACAACATTGTGTTTCACTCTTTTCGTTTTGCTAGAGTGGTACTATTTTGTTAATCCCTCCTGTTGACATCTTTTTTTCTCTCCCTCCCTCGTTCTCCACTTCCACTCTGTTGGCCTCCTTTCAAAGGAAACCACACTTTTCGTTCGTTCACGTCTTTCCTTGCCTCTTTCTTCATTTTGCACTCCAATGGCCCCCTCTCAAATCTTAATTAAAATATTTTGTTCATTCACGTCTTCCATCTTTCTGTCGTCTCTTTCTATTTCCTTGCCGCCCACCTTCTCCTTGCCGCTCCAATCGAAATCCCAAGCCTCTGTCTATTTTTTTTCATTTTCCACTTCCACTTCCACTTCATTCCATTTCATTAATAGTCATCTTATACTACAGTTTGTACCATCTGATTTTACTTTTGGTTTCATCCAAAAAGCTTAAACAATTAATGATAATGATCCTCATTGTATGCTTATGATAATTCTCTTATCTAATTAATGTTATGGAGTCATTGATCACATTTGAACCTTAAACTACAATAATTGACATCTAAGATGTTGTAAAAAACTCTAAAGCCCTTGATGGAGACTGTTTTTTCCACATATTGCACTTATGCATTTCACTAATTAGAAAAATGTCACATGCACTAATTTATAAAACGATTTCTAAATCATCTTAAAGTTGGAAGATCAAATTGGTATAAATTTCAAATTAATTAATAAACTAAATAAAAGATTGTTATTCAACCAAATTAAATTTTCATAAAAGTATAACATTTTTAAATATAAAGTTGATTAACCAAAAGTCAAAATAAGTTTAGTTCAACTACTGACATTAGATTATACCATTAATTATTGTCAAAGTTAAAAATTTGATTATTAACAATACATTAGAAAAGAAAAAAGGAAAAGCTTGTTTACCAAAATTAAGTATTTTTTTTTTAAAGGTTTTTAAAGTACAACTCAGGAGTAAGGAATTTGAGAAGTTTTATACCCTAAAACATACCAATGTCATTTGTGGTCTTTTTATTTTATTCTATTTTTTCTTTCTATGAAATATATTTAGCTGTCCTTTCTTAATTGGGTTTAGTTTTTGGGTATTTTATATATAAAATT
>JBBPDI010000022.1:16962500-16974655 GCA_037974545.1 Cucumis variabilis
TGCTTTGAAAAGCAGGTTTTATAAAGGTGAAACATAGGTTTCAAAGTATGGTTTATGTAATTTTATTGTATGCTTGATTGAGAGTAAACCATTAGTCTTATTCCTATCAATGAGCTATCTGTTATGTTCACATAATAAGTAAGGGCAACCATGTAGAAAAATCATTAGTCTTATTCCTATTAATGAGCTATCTGTTATGTTCACATAATAAGTAAGGGCAACCATGTGGAAAAGGCCCAGGGGGGTTCAAGCCCCCCTCAACATTATCGTCTTTACATTATATATATAAAGAAAATTATTTAATTTTCAATACTTGTATGTAGCTTAATGGTTACTCTGCTTGTCAGTTGCCCTTCCAACCCTATAATTATACACTCTTACCCACCTAAATTAAAGCTATTTTCACCCAAGAAATAATAATTATATACTCTTCTCCACCAAAATTAAATTTATTCAACTTCATTCATTTTATTATTTTTTTTGTTTTTATAAAATTTCAACATTTTTTGTTTCTTCAACATCTTCTCAAAGCTTGTGAGGTAAGTTTTTATTTATTTATTTATTTTTCTTTTTATATGTAGTTTGTTATTTGATTTAGTTATGATATTGTTGTTATATGATAATATTTTCTTGATTTATTCTCATTACAATATTATGTTATTGTAGATTTAATTAAAAATCTAAATGGAGAAATATTTTAAAAGAAAATCGACGGGGTCATCATCTTTTTTAAAGAAAAGTAATAATATTTATGAGAGGTATTGTATATATATTTTGACTAAATTATAAAGCCCTCTATTAATAAATTTTCTGGATACGTGATTGTCTGCTGCTGTTGTGATATCTCTTAGTAGGTAGTGAGTTCACGTGTTATAGGCTAGGTGATTAAGTTAAGTTAGTTGTTTAAATATTTTCCACTGCGTTGAGTTGTAAAGATCTCTTGAGTCTAAAGTTGGAACTCTGTGTTGGAGATTGGTTTGAGAACTTTCACTTACTAGCCATTCAACTCTTTATCTTTCAGAGAGGTACGCTTCGGTGTCTTGGCAACATGCCTCCTTCTAGTTGTAGGAAGTGATTAACGGGGTACGACATGACAATAATGTCACACTCCGATCTGCAAAACAATTAGAATGTAGGAAGTAATGCGAATAGGATGCAATTTAGCTTAAAACCTTGAAACTGGTCTTATCGCCTAGCTCAAATTCAACTTGTTTTAAACTACCATGCAATAGAGATAAACATAATGCATTCGAAAGTCAACTTAAAATTTATTCAACAAGCGTCTTGACGTGATTAAATACCAAGACACTCATCTTAAATTCTTTACCTTAATTAAACACCAAATACTTAAATATCTAGCGTTTAGGCCAAGTAGAGAAGAAGATTGAAGGGCATGCATCGAGTTGAGAAAGCTACCAGGCGTTTAAGAGTTTTGATTAATGTTATTTATTTTGGTCAAGGTGTTGTAATTGTATACTATGTATGAAACATCTGTTGTTAATAAAGCTTAAGTTTTAGTTATGTTGTCTGTGTTAAGCTTTAACACCACTTGATCGCTACTCCAACGCTACCCTTGACTTTAAAGTGGTCTTAGCTTGTTTGCTCCTCAGACTTGGTTTTTCTCCTTCCTCGCTTAGTCAGAACTTGATCTTTTTAAGCTCAAACTATTTTCTTCTCTATACGCCAATGAAAAATATTTGTTATATAATATTTCTTTAAATTCCTCCCAAGTCACCCTTCCTCGCCTACTTTCCTCTAAAGTCCATCAATCTTCAACTTCTTCTTGTAACAAGAACACTACTAAATCTAAGTTTCTTTCTTCTGGACACTGCATAAGTGTAGTGATTACGAAAAGTACCACAGGGAAGTTTGTAGGAGAAAAAGTGTTACTATTATCAGTGTGACAACTAATCTATGCGTGGGAAGGGTTCATGTTTCTGGTGAAAGGAATAACGAAAGGCTAATTTGTGTTTTATGATTTACTAAAATGAGGCAGTTAAGCATGTGTATTGAAAATGATTTCATATGTGATTTGATTTCCTAAAAAGGTTTTCAAAACTATCACTCACTAAGTATTTCACTTACGTCTAAGTTTTCCTTTCCAGGTGATCAAACATTATGGCCAATTAAGGAAAGGTGAAACAGGTTGTTGTGCGAGAAAGCTAAGCAAGACATTTAAGTTTAATTATTATAATTTTGTTTAAAGAACGGAGAATTCTTTTATCCCAAATCATCTTGGTACCACTAAGGCCCAATATCCAATAAATAAAGGAAGAAATCTTTTATCCTGGGACATCTCAACGCAATGTATGCCCGAGATCGAATAAAATAAAGACAGAATTCTTTCATCTTGGGCCATCACGGTGCCACTAAGGTCTAAGATCCAATATCTAAAGTAATAATATTTACATCCTGAGGCATCTAAGGGAATTGTGTACCCGAGATCAAATGATTTAAAGGTAAAATTCTTTCATTCTAGGACATATCAGTGCAACTAAGGCCCGAGATCGTGTATCATTATCTACATGATCGTTTAAAAAACAAACAATACAATTCAACTCATATTTGAAAGGATAGGTTGGTAATACAATTCGAGTTATTCGGGTTGCCAACCCAACCAACTCAAAAATATGGGTTGAGTTGAGGATGTCCCTTAACTCAATCCGTTTACACCCTTAATTGATAACAAGTTATCGCGAAGTGTACCACCATTGATAGTCACTAGTATATATCTAGTTATAAGTGTTAATATACTTCAAGTATGAATTCAATATATAGAAGTCGACTAGTGATTGCTTTTAATTTTCGAAAATTGGAAAGAAGTGTTGTGATAAACACCTTTAACTTGGATCAATTATCCCACTCTTATGTGAACTAATTAGAATACTAATCGAGAATAATAATAGTAATAATCAAAGTATGGACACAATGAATTTAACGTGGAAAAAACACCCTCGACATGAGGAGTAAAAAACCACAAACCAAAGTCAAAATCTCCACTATAATGAATAATGGGTACAACAAAGTTCTTCCTAGTCACAACTAGAGGCAAATATCTCGAGAATATCAATCTCGACGACAAACGACAATAACAATAAAGAAAAATTGATACATCTCACAATATGCGGTAGCCAACTATCCACTAGAATCTAACTATAGATAGCTCCAAATGAAATCTCGACCATTTAGAATGAAGACCTTTGTGCCAAGAATATACTTTCAAATTTTAAGCTCGGTCGGACCACAGATCGATTCTTAAATGGCTGAAGAACAAAACAACATGATATTCTTTTTTTTTCTATTTTTCTCTTTTTCTATTTGTCGTCACACACGCTGTAAAAATATGCATGATAAAAACTTAACCTAAAAAAGAAATGGGTTGGGCTTCTGTACAAGTGAAATAAAGCCCATCAAATCTCCCCCTATTTCACTTTATGGAGGAACTTGTCATTTCCATTGTTGAACGACAAAACTCAAGCTTGGCTCTTGGTAGATTCTTTGTCAACATATCAGATCCATTATAATCAATATGTTTCTTATCAAACCTAAACAATTCATCATATAAAGCATCTCTAAGCCTATGGTATCTTACATCAATATGCTTTGTTCTATAATGAAATGTAACATTCTTACCAAGGTGAATAGCACTATGATTATCATAGTATATCATTTATCGTTGTTGCTTGAAGCCAAGCTTCTGTATAAAGCACTTCATCTACAACATCTCTTTACATGCTTCTGCTGCTACAATATACTCTGCTTCAATTGTAGAAAGTGCAACACATTTCTGCAACCTTGACTGCCAAGACCTGCACCACTTGCAAATGTTATCAAGTAACCAGAAGTAAACTTTTAGCTATTTAGGTCCCCTGCCATATCTAAATCAGTGTACCCAACAAATACTGGCTTTCCATCCTCAAATGTGAGCTTCAAACTGGAAGTACCTCTTAAATATCTCATGATGCACTTGACTGCCTCCCAATGTCGTTTTCCTGGATTAGACATAAAACGACTAACAACACCAACAACATGAGCAATATCAGGTCTAGTACATACCATGCCATACATTAAGATCCCAATTGCTGAAGCATGCAAGATCTTACCATATCTTCCTCCTCTTCATCTGTAGAAAGGCTTTATTTACTACTCAGTTTGAAGTGACTAGGTAAAGAACTAACTGGTTTTGCTTAACTCATCTTGAAATATTTAAGTACTTTCTCTATGTATTGCTCTTGTGACATGTATAACTTCTTGGATGCTTTGTCTCGAACTATTTGAATTCCAAGAACTTTATTTATTGGCCCTAAATCCTTCTTCGCACAGGATTTGCTCAATTGTTTCTTCAAGCTATCAATTCTCGAAACATTCTTGCCAACAATCAAAATATTAACAACATAAAGTAATAATATAACAAAATCATCATTAGAAAATTTCTGGACAAAAACACAATGATCAAAAGTATTTTTTTTCTAGCCATATCTGACTCAAACTTCTTACACCACTGTCTCGGTACCTGTTTCAACCTATAAAGACTTTTTTTCAATTTACACACCATATGCTCTTTGGCTTTCTGCTCAAAACCCTCTGACTTTTCCATATAGATTTCTTTATCTAAATCCTCATGAAGAAATGTTGTCTTAACATCCATATTCTCAACCTCTAAGTCAATATTAGCTGCCAAACCTAGAACGACGCATACAAAGGATATCTTGACAACTAGAGCAAAAATTTCATCAAAGTTGATACCTTTCTTCTGACTAAAACCTTTGACAACCAACCTCGATTTGTAATATGGCTTTAAGGTATATTCTTCAAGTTTAACTCTGTAAACCCACTTATTTTTCAAAGCAGTTTTTCCTTTGGGCAACTTAACAAGCTCAAAAGTGTGGTTTGCATGTAAAAACTTCATATCATCTTTCATTGCATCATTCCACTCTCTTTTGTGCTCATCCTCTATAGCCTCTTCATAACTCTTAGGTCTCCCCCGTCAGTCAATAGCAAATATTCATTAGGTGAGTATTTTGTTGACAGACGTCGATCTCTACCAAATCTCCTGAGTGAAACATGTGTAAGAACAACTGTTTTTGCTAACTGTTCTTGAACACTATATTCTACCCCAACTGCTCAAAACTCTCATTTGTATCAAAAAATTGTTCATTGTGAATGTCATCTTCTATCTGTGTAGAAAGTTGTGTCAAAGAAGTTGAACTTAAATCAATCAAATTATCACTATGCTTAGACTCTAGATCGTTTATTTTCTCAATGTCCACTATAATTTGGTTTTCAACAAATACAACATCTCGAGATCTTATGAGCTTTTTCTTAACTCGATCATATAATCTATAATTAAACTCATCTTGGCCATAGCCAAGGTACACACTGAAGGGATAAAAGTCCTATGGCAGCGGAAGAATTAAAGAACCATTACTTAATTTAATTGGAAATATTAAAATAACAGTACATTGGCAAAATTTTAGAATCAAAATTCTAAATAAAACTAAGCATGTTTTTTATTTAAGAGATACATATAACTTACTTTTGTTGATATCTCTAAATCTTCAAACCACCGAATTGGAACACTACCCATCGGAGACCTTGTTATCCTCTGGGATGAGATTGGTTTGTGAAAACCAATTGGGATGGAATAAAGATTTTTAGATAAACTCTTTTATTTTTGTAGAGAGAAAAAAGTCTTGACTTTTTTCTTAATGAATTCGTTTAAGAAAACTGTTTTCTTCTAGATATTTATAACTCTCTTTCCTTTTTGGAATAGGAAAAGGAGTAGGAGAGAGTTATGAGATTCTTTTATTAAATCTATTAATTAATTAACAATTAATCAATTAGTTAATAATTAATTAAATCATATTTAATTAATCATTCATTCAAATCTTTTTTGAATGAATATTTCTCCAAAGCATTCTTCTAATTAGTTGAAGAACGATCCTTTGAGTCTAATATAAAACAATAATGCGTGCATTACGAATATTTATTATTATTCTATTCGTTGTTCTGTTTCGTTCATCGATATCTTTTATATTAATATAATTAATTAAATCATATTTAATTAATATTTTATTCTAATCTTATTTGAATGAATATCTTTCCAATATCTTATATATTTATATTAATATAATTAATTATTAAAATGATCAAAAGTAATTTTAAACATTTCAAATTACAACCAATATAAATATATATCATTACCCTTTACGAGCTAGGAAGGGGACCTAATGGACCTACAGATCAGAAGATGCAATGATATGAGATTAATTGGCTAAACTCATTAACCACATTGATCAATATTCGTTAACTGTGTGTACACTCTACTAAAGACTCACAGCTGAACTCTTCTCACTGTAGATATATTTCTGTGTCCACGAATATAGACTAATAACAGTAAGTTAGTCCTTCACGTGTGTTCGTAACACCAGCTGGGTCAATTTACCATTTTACCCCTAGGTTACCTCTAATCCTTAAATACCAATGCTCCTTTAATGAACAACCTGTTTATGGTCTTACCAATAAATAAAAACCCCTCTCGTACCATAGAAAGGGTAGGGCCATTTGTTCAAGACCTGAAGACACTATTTAAGAGAACACTCATCTACTTACCCTAAAGTAGGGAAGGAGTGAATTCCATCTTGTGTAATTATGTTTTCAGCTTTTCACTCGGTCTTGTCCCCAAAATGATAAGCTTATTGGGTCGACGATCTGGCCACTCTCACCCATACAAATCAAAGGACAATCCCTCACGAACAGTAGTTCATAACACATTCAGAATTAAGACTAAGTTACCTAGGCCATCCTAGTGAAATAAAAAACTAACTAGTTAACGGAGTTACATCTAGTGGTTACTATTTCACTGTCCGGTCTTATGCAAACTCATTGCATAGGATACCCTCACTCGTATGTCAACTACTCGAATGCGTTGAATCATTACGTTTGTATCAAATACAAAGTGAGTCGTATCCATAGTGTTACCAGGATAAGGTATCCAGTCTTATCCCTATACTATAGACCCTTTAAGCTGATCTCGAACATTGGTTCTTGTATGTCTCTACATATTGTTAAAAATTCATTAAACATGTTAGGATGTTAGTTTATTGGATTTAAGTTATTAAGACAAAACTAATATTATAATCAATAACAATTATTACAATAATAACACTTTATTAATAACGGTCAATGGATTATATTTACAATCTATGAGTTTTAGGACATAAATCCCAACACACACATGGTTTAGTTTTTACATAAAGCTTTAATCTCTCATCTTTAGGTACATGAACAAAAAACTTTACAACCAAAGACATGTATGTGACTGTAAGATATATCCTTATCTAGCTATATTCTGTCTGGGACTTCTTATCCAATGGACCACATGGTGTGAGATTTAAAACATGTACAATTGTATTTAATGCTTCTCCCCAAAATGATTGTGGCAACTATGACTCAGATAGTAAGCATCTCACTCTCTCAACCAATGATTTGTTCAATCTTTCAGCTATCTCATTTTACTGCAAGGTCTTAGTGGGTTCTTTTGATGTCGAATGTCATGATTTCTATAATATTCATCAAAAAGTGCACAATACTCACCTTCATTATCAATTCTAATGCACATAAGCTTTTCACTAGTTTCTCTCTCAACAAAGGCATGAAACTGTTTAAACGCTTGCAACACTTGATCTTTAGTCTTCAAGGTGTAGGCTCATATTTTCCTTAAATGATCCTCAGTAAATGTCGCAAAATACGATGCACCCCCAAGCGACTTTGTTTTCATAAGACCACACACATCAAAATGTATCAACTTTAGTACATTTCGCTTTCTTAAATCCTAAGATGATTTAAAGGTAATCCTCGTTTGCTTTCCTAACAAACAATGAGGACACCATTTTAGAGGTGCACTCTTTAAATCAGGAAGATGATTTTTTTTCGTTAAAATCTTTAAACTCTTTTTCGTTAAAATCTTTAAACTCTTCTCACTCATATGACTAAGTCTCTTATGCCAAAGCTTAACATTCGTTTCATCATTTATTGTATTTTTATTAGAATCCATGATTTTAGCATCCATGTAGATAGTGAAGGAAATTTTTATCTCTTTTGCTATAACCATAAAACCTTTAGTAAAGCTTCCATATGCAATTATCAAACATATTGCAGAAATCTTCATCATCAAGTTTATTTGTAGAAATAAAATTCATACGAATATCAGAAATATGTTTCACATTTTTTAAAATTAGCCTAAAACCATTTTTGTTCTTCGAGTGTACATCTCTGATGACAACTGCATTTGTTGATTCGTCATTGTTCATCCTAACACTGCCAAAATCACTAGGAGTATAGGATGCAAAAAAGTTTCTCTTCGAAGTAGCATGAATTGAAGCATCGCTATCAATCACCCAACTGCTCTATTGTGTGGCAAGATTTACAACATCACTTTCAGACAAGATGAAAAAATCTTTAGTGGCTACAATGATTGTATCAGCATCACTGTCATCGTTATTCTTCTTTTCCTTGCCCTTATGATTTTTACTGTCTCTTTTCAATTTTCAACAATACTTCTTTATATGCCCTTTTTCATGGTAATAGTGACACTCAACATTTGCAAATCGGTTACTCTTGCTTTTGCTTCTATTAATACCTCTCAGATCCTTACTTTTACTTCTCCTCCTCTTTTCAGTAACTAGAATATCTGATTGTGAAGAAGAATTCTGAGACTTTCTTCTTATCTCCTCATTCAACATGCTACTTTTTACTAAGTACATACTTAGTACACCATTTGAGAGGCTGAGTTCGATAAGGAAGTTCTAAATATTTTTCATGAGTCTAGCAATGTACCAAGAACCTATAACCCATGTGTCTCATCCTCAAACTTGATATTCATCCTATATAATTGACTCAAAATACCTCGAAATGTATTCAAGTGATCTAACATAGGCGCTCTATCCTGATACTTTAATTCCATCATTTGTTTAATCAGAAAAAATTTAGTAACACCAGTTTTAGGGGCATATAGTGATTCGACCTTATTCCACATAGTTTGTGCATGAGTTTCTTCATAAATACGGTTTAAAAAATTATCTTCTATCCATAGCCTCATAGACCCACACACTTTTCTATGATATAATTTTTATTCTATATCAATTTTGTGGTCAGGCTTCTCATAAAAAAAAAAAATAGAAGGTGCAAGTCATTTACATATAATATGTCTTCCATTTTTCTTTTCCATACTTAATAATTTGACCCATTAAGGGTAATCTTAGCAGAACTAGTATCCATATTCAATGCAAGGAAATTCCAATTAAATCCCAATTAATTAACCAACGCCTGATACCACTTTGTTGGGATAAACACCTTTAACTTGGATCAATTATCTCACTCTTGTGTGAACCTGTTAGAATGCTAATCAACAATAATAACAATAACAATCAAAGTATGGACACAACGAATTTAACATTAAAAAAACCCCTTAATCTCAGGAGTACAAAACCACCAACCGAAGTCAAAATCTCCACTATAATGAATAATGGATACAACAAAGTTCTCCCTAGTCACAAATAGAGGCAAATTTCTCAAGAATATTAATCCCAACAACAAACGACAATAACAATGAAGAAAAATAGAAATATCTCACAATATGTAGTAGCCAACTATCAATTAGAATCTAACTATAGATAGCTCCAAACGAAATCTCACCGTTCAGAATGTAAACCCTTGTGCAAAGAATATACTATCAAAATTTCAGCTCGATCAAACTACAGATCGCTCCCCAAATGGCTAAAGAAAAGAACTACACGATATTCCTTTTTTTTTTTTTGTCTATTTTTCCCTTTTTCTGTTTGTTGTCACACTTTGTGTAAGAATATGCATAATGAAAACTTAACCTAAGAAAGAAATGGGTTGGGCTTCTTTACAAGTGAAATAAAGCCCATCAACAAGAAACACTTACAAAGAGGATTGAGAAATTGTAATTGATGACCATTTTAGGAATAATAATTAAAGATATAGCAACATTTTAGAAAAATGCAAATATAGCAAAACTATCATTGAGAGACTTGTATCGTTGATAGACTCGTATGATCATCAGTAATAGATTAATCTTTGCAACATGGTCTATCAGTGATAGACTTCTATCATTGATAGAATTTGACAAATTTTGTTATATTTGTAAATTTTTTAAAATATTGCTATATACTTAATTATATTGAATCTAATTGCTAAATTTGCAACTATCCCTTCTTAAGCTTATAAACACTTTCAAATGTTATTTTTCATATATAGCAAAATGACAAAAAAAATCACCCAATTGAAATGACTTTCTATTTTTATATTTAAAAATATTTCTAACATTTTTTATGAATTTAATAATTTCTCAACTTTACTTTTCAAATATAATTTTTTAAAACAATTCCACGTATAAACAATTAGGTTAAAAGTATTTTAGATATAACACAGTACAAAAAAAAACACAATAAAATAACGTCAATCACACCAAAAATTAATAAAATGTGTAGAACAAATAGAAAAACAATTGTAAATATGGCAATAAAAAGAAGGCCTATATGGCCCAGTAACTTTTGTTCAACCCATCAAACGAAATTTTCAAATTCTCTAGGGATAGCTGCAAATTTAGCAATTAGATTCAAAATAATTAAGTATATAGAAATATTTTAAAAAATTCTGATAATATTTTTAAATAGAAAGTCATTTCAATGGGGTGATTTTTTTTTGTCATTTTGCTATATATGAAAAACAACATTTAAAATGTTTATAAGCTTAAGAATTTTTAAACCCAAGAGTCAATTGATCGAGGAAAACTAAGCAAAAAAGAAAAAAAAACCAAGTTATAATAATTAAGTTCATGGCACACAAAATTATTGTTTGCAAAAATGGCAAAAACAAAGCCCAGCACGTGATATGTTTGATACACCTGATGTACTGCAAATACACTTAGTATGCTTCACTTATACATTTGATTGATTCGTATATTTGATAATAATTCACTGTACTGATATGCTCATATCTTTTATTAATACATTGTTGATACACTTGATAATGATACACAGTGAGTTATATCATTCATTTACTTAATAATATTATAATGAACTAAATAAAATTTGAAAAAAATGAAAATCACATAAGAAGTATAGCAACTAAATAATACATATAATATAAGTACATTACAACACTGATATACAAAAATTGATAGAAAGTAAAAACAAAATAAAATCAATGTAAAAAAATAAAATAAAACCATTTAAAATCAGTTTCAGCTCAAAATACACATCGAAAAAGTGAAGAAAAATCATAAACGAAGTTAAATTACTCTGCTTAACAATCATTATATTTCATCTTGCAATTATTGTATTATTAATATTCTAAAATTAAGATAAAATCAGAGAAAGAACAAACCATTTTTTGCGTAAAACAAAGTGTGATTAGGGCCTTAAAAAGTAAGAGAATAAATAAGAGATGAGTAGGACATTAAAAAGAGGAAGAAAAATAAGTTATTGAATGATAGTTTAGAAATAATAACAAATTTAAGATAAAGAGTATTTTTAAAAATGAATTTTGTCATATTTGTAAAACTCTAAAATAATGTGCTATATTTGCTATATCATACTATAATTTTTCACTTATTAAACTAGTTTTAAAACTGTTTGGTTAGCTTTTTGTTTTTAGTTTTTTAAAATCTAAACGTGGAAATCTCTCTCTTCTTCTTTATTTTTTTCCTTTTTCTTTTTAATTTAGTCTACAAAAATTTCTCTCTTGAGAATAGTATGGTGTCTACCAAATGTATATAGTTATACCATTCAAAATAATATAGAAATAAAATTGGGTTTGTTTTGAAAAAATATAGGAAAAGGTTGAAAATGTTTACAAACCTACCACGATGATAGATGTTTATTCAAATTCATCCTTGACAGAAAGTAAAAATTTTGTTATATTTGTAAATATTTTTCACACGTTTTTCATTTAAAATAATGTTTTAATAATGTATGGGGTCTAGTATAGAGAAAGTTTGCAACGACCATGGTACCACATTGAGAAACTTTACCATGCTATTATGGGTCTTTTTTTTTTTTTTTTTTAAGTTCAACTATATAAAAAGAAGTATATTGAGAGATTTATAGTGTAAATATATTTTTAAGTTA
>JBBPDI010000022.1:17012548-17030188 GCA_037974545.1 Cucumis variabilis
TTATTTGTATAAAATTATAATGTGGTTCTACGTATATACCTATAATGAAAGTTTAGGTTTTATGGCTTATTTGGGTCCTTCAACGTTCAACATTTTTAGTTTTAGTTTCCGATGGCTTTTTCCAAATAATAAAATAATTATGCTTTGTCTCATTATTTTGTCATTTGGTTATATATTGAGAAATTGCATGAGATGATAAAAAAATTTAGAAAAGAAATAGTTCATAGCACTCTTTTTGCATATTCAAAATATGACAAGTAATTAATGATATCAGAGAGCTATCAAATGACTATTGAAGAGTTATCAAAAAGTTATTCGAGAGTTATTCACTTTTAAATTTGCAACTTTTGTAGTTTAGAAAATATCAAGACATAGGTCCCATCATCATAAATTTTTTAAATATTTTTTCAAACGTTCTCGTATAATTTGACATTGAAAACGTATAGTATATTATCATAGACCTGTAATGTAGCTAAGTAAACTGATTAAATTAAATATTGGTTGGAAAAATTTTAAGTTGCAAAATAATTTAGAAAAGGAAATAACTATTGTTGAAATTTGAATGTGGTAAAAAAGAGAACATCCATATCAACTAGTTATTATAATCTTTATCCTTACTATGCTAAAGGTGGAAGAAGAAAAAAATTATTTTTGGACGATTCTATCCTTTATCAAATTAAAATTTACATTATTCAATATTTTAAAATAAATATTAGTTATTGTTTAATTTTTTTAAAAAATGAAAACAAGCCCTTTATATTCCATGAGTTTTCTAAAAAAAATTATGAGTTATATTATTTTATAATTGATTTATTATTTATTTAATATAAAGAATAAAATCAATATTAACTATTGGTTATCTTTTCAGACTTTTAACTTCATCCTAGAATTCAAAAGGTTTTTATCTATTTCAATAATTTAATTTCTAAATTAAAGATTATAAATTTATATTTAATGATAAGATATCAAAACTTTGTAATCATTTATTTTCTTCAACTATGTATAAAGACACCATGTCATTTCCCAAATTAATGATTAAGTTGAAAAAAAATTGAATTTGGACTAATTAAAGACATAAATTAGTAAATCTTGATGGTGTCATGCACTACAAGAAAAATGTATGTTTCCCGAATCATATAATTGTTGGGAAATGGCTAAATACGCATTAGGAGCGAAAGTCCTAAAAGATCATCGGGAGATTAGTTGAGAAAAACCTATGTCCAAAGACAATCTTTCAACAAGTAATGTCAATCATTAGGAGTTAATAACAACTCCCACATGGTATTATACAATGTCGAGAGATAGTTACTCTCGATGACATATCAGAAATCGTCGGTAGTTATGCTTATCTTCTGATGACAGTCTTACGGTGGTAGTTGGTTTCAAGTTATTGGTTTGAAGGATTGGAATTTCCATACCGGAAGCATATGAACCCTTTGCAAATGGAATTCAATTTGAAAACAAAAAGAATTCAAAGAAAACAACAGTAAAGCCTAACATTACAAGAAATTTAGCTTTCGCTAATGAAAAAAATCATTGGCAAGTATTAAAAAATGCATTGACTTTTCTTTTGCCAACGGTATTAAGTCGCGGCACCAATCATTGGTGTGGTCTGTTGAAAGTACCTCCACCGATGATATAAAAGAGACCGTCGACGATTATAGAAACTATCAATGAAATTGAACCAACAAAACTATGCCGACAATAGAAAGTAATCGTCAGCAAAAGGGATATTCGCTGACGATTAAAATATTTCGTTGGCATTGATTATGCCGACGATGTAAAAATGTCATCGGCATATCCTTGTATTGTTGAGGACATTTATTACCGACGGTATTAATCTATTACACCGACAATTATAATTTTTGTTGGTAAATCTATGAAATGTCGACTGTTTAAAATGATGTCGTGGGAAGAAGCCTATTTTCTAGAAATACATATCTTATACTTGTATTGTTTTTTCACAATCCATTTGGTTTGTAGTGAAGCACAATTCAAAATATTGAAGCATAAATACTAAAATTCATACTATGTTCCAATAAAAGTTACAATCGTTTTAAACAAAAATTAACATAGCCAAAAAACAGTAAATTCGTCCAAAATAACAAAATTTACAATAAAAAATACATAAAATAGTACATAAACATCTAATTTGCTTGCCATGAAGTGATCTCCATTGAAAGTTGAACCTGAAAAACAAATAATAAAAAAAAATAGAAACATATTCAATAAACTAGTATATTTTACACTTTATATATACACACACACAAAAACTGTACATACTTTAATTTCTTGAAAAATAAACTTAGAATAACGACTACTTTTCTCTATAACCAAAAGAATTACAACTTGCATACTAAATAATCCAACGTTACATAACCAAAACAATGATAACTTACAAAAACCTAACAAAACTATATTTCCACATAAGTCTCAAACTATTTCATCCCACATCCAAGAAACAAATGTAAAGTTAAAATCTAAACCTATGTTCATGAACATTTCTCTACAACCAAAACATAACTTACAAACAAAACTCCTTAATCGAACTTTACATAACAAAAGCAATAACAGCTTACAAAAAAAGAAAAAAAAACTATATTTCATCTCACATCCAAGAAAACAAATGTAATTTAAAATCTAAACCTATGTTCATGAACCTTTTTCTACCATCAAAAAACAGTGACAACTTACAAACAAAACTCCTTTTTAATCCAACTTTACATAACCAAAACAATAACAACTTACAAAAAAAAAAAAAAAAACTATATTTCATCTCACATCCAAGAAAAGAAATCTAAAGTGAAAATCTAAACCTATATTCATGAACCTTTCTCTACAACCAAAACAACGACAACTTACCAACAAAAATCCTTCTTAATCCAACTTACATAACCAAAACAATAACAACTTACAAAAACAAAACTATATTGTCTCACATCCAAGAAAAGAAATCTAAAATTAAAATCTAAACCTATGTTCATGAACCTTTTTCTATAACCACAATGACAACTTACAATCAAACTCCTTAATTCAACTTTACATAACCAAAACAATAACAACTTCCAAAAACAAAACTATATTTCATCTCACATCCAATACAAAAATCTAAAATTTAAATCTAAACCTATGTTCATGAACCTTTCTTTATAACCAAAACAATGACAACTTACAAACAAAACTCCTTCTTAATCCAACATTACGTAACCAAAACTATAAAAACTTACAAAAACAAAACTATATTTCATTCCACATCCAAGAAAAGAATTTTAAAGTTAAAATCTAAACCTATGTTCATGAACCTTACTTTACAATCAAAACAATAACTACTTACAAAACAATGACAACCAAAACCAATATTTTACACTTAAAAAATATCCACATAATTAAGTCTCAACCTATGTTTCATCCCACATCTAAGAAATCAAATCTAAAAAAAAACATCTCAATTACTACCATAATTACAGGATATCAATAAATTCAAACCATGATATATGTAAGCAGTCCCTAAAATGTTAATGTATTACTATTGCTACCATAACTGCAGGATAGCAACAAATTCTAAAAAAAACGTCATATAAAGAAAATAATAGTGCATATCCATTTTGAAGTTTCTCTTGTGACTCCATAAATTACTTTATTAATTCTTTAAAAATGTCAACCTCTCCCTTGGTTGCCATAAGCTTTTCTTCATTGCCATAACCTGTGCCTTTGTTGCAATTCTCTCTTCTTAAATCTCTACCTTTTGCATGTCAAGTTGTTCCTTCAAATTTCTTATTTTCATTGCATGTTCATATTCTTTTTGTTGCATTGATGAGATCGATTCTGACGAGTATCTATGTTTCCTTGGCTTTGATTTTGGACCCGTGGATGTCTTCCCAACACTATCTCACATATTTTTTCCTCTGATGGTGGTTGATTTCCTTCTTAAGTTAGCAATTCTTCTAACTCTACCATTTTATTATGTAATTGTAACAATATATGCAAAGAAATAAATTTCTATAACATATCATATATAAACACATATTATAAGAAATAGGACAATGGTCTACATGCGTTGCTTGGGAGGCCTCATTCACCTAGTTATCATCTTTTGTGTGTGTTTTCTTGAATAAGTCAATTAATCCACACGGTTGACCATCCTCGTATTCTATAATGAAAACTCCACCAAAAGTAAGCACATAACTGATTAAACAACTAAAATATAGACAATTGTTATTATCATGCAAGTCTCACAAGTTCTTGTTGTATGTTGATGAATGTCTTGGGTCTAGCTCGATGATTGTATGTTAATTTTTCTCGATTCCTTTTGTTAGTCTCTGACGTTTTCTAATAAAAAAATTTCATAATTCAAAAATCGATTAAATGAAAAGACTAATGAATGCCAGGTCAAGAAAAAACATACCTTAAATTCAGGGCTTTCAAACTTGTCACATAAAAAATGTCAATCTTCAATGATAAATTTATGTAGTTTAGGTGGGTTCACATGTGCCTCTTCGTCAGTCATATAATGCTTGTAATGCTTATGAAAACCTAACCTATACTCTCTCAAGGACTTTTGCATTTGTTCTTCGACAAATCTTGACACATGTGGTAAAGACATGCCAACCTAAAAATAATTATACATACAAAAAGTTTTACATTTTGAAGTTCATATATCTATGAATCAAAAGAAAATTATACTCTTACTTGAAGTCGACTTTTAGAAATCATAATAATATTTGATGGCACATTAGATCAGGTTGCACAACGTACTAGAAAGCCTTTCCTCATAGCATTACAAATAGTGTTGCTGAATCTTATAGCCTTTCCTCATTTTTGGACTGATCGACTTCTTCAACTCAATCGAGATCTCAGTATGAATTCTTCCAAAATGTTTGACATGTTTATCCAAATTTATATTATGTGAGTACCCACGTGTTCTTATTGTCATAAAACTTCCATCTAAGAAGAACTAAACGTAATTAGTTGTTATGATTTTGACTTAAAGTACATATGTTATAAGCCAACTAGTTACCTGAAGGATCTTCTATGAAAGATCCTATGCTAAGAGGATCAACACTACCAAATTCATCCTCTTCCTCATGGTTATCATCCAACGGACCAGCCATATTAAGCACTCACCTACAAACAAAAAAAAATGTTAACAAAAATAAATTAAGATATATACTTATAAGATGGAAACTCAATTTATCGAATTACTTAGCCATTGTCTATAATTGACTAATCAAGCAATTCATCAGATCTCGAGCTAATGTCAGGAGATGACCGTGTATCTTTTGATTCATCATTTATGAATTCATCATCGTCATCTTGGGACTGTACCTATTCTTGAACAAGTGTAGGTTTACTGTCATTTCTATAGAATGTGGTATCATCAATTAATTAATCTACTCCAATTCTACCAACTTCCTAACAAATCAAGTTGGTCATTCCTAATATCACTAACTTCTATCATCCCACAAGCGTTTATTTTGAATTATTTGAACAACTTTCTAGTTTATACCATATTTAGGGTCATTGAGGTAAAAAACTTGTTGTGCTTGATAGGCAAGAATGAAAGGGTCACCGAAATACCAATAATGAGATGTATTAATTTATGTCAACCCTAAATCTATGTGCAATTTATTTTTCTAACATCGTTGTCAAACCATCTACACTTAAACATAATAACACGTCTTCTTCTTACATATTAAAAGTCTAACACCTCATTTAAGACACCATAGAAATTATATTGATCACTTTCACTTTCTCAAAGGCATAAATATTCCACTATTTTGGGTTATTCGACGCTTATTACATTGTGCAATATGAAATTGTACCCCATTAGCTATACACCCACTATAAAAGCGCACCTTATAATTCGATCCAATTGCTAGTGAACAAATATCATCTGCCACATTTTCTTGTTGAACCTAGATAATTACATTAGAACATTATTTATACATACATACATAAACATGTGTGTGTGTGTGTTCAATTTGGATTTGATAGAGTTCTTTATATTACATACTTGAGATTTGAAGCAATCAGGAAATCATTGTCTATAGATTTGTTTGAGATCAAAAGAGTTTTGTGCTTCTTGACGAATTTCTCTTAGATGTTTCCTACGATATGGTTCTATTTGTGGTCAATTTTCCAATATATATACCAATGTGCAATTCTCTTCTAATCTATTGATAAAGTCCTTAAAGTTGAAGCCCCTATTGGTCGTGCATTTTGTGTAAACACTTCAAATTCACTGCAAACATCATAGGAATCTATCATCATTTCGTTCATCTTGATTGAATTTTATTTCAATTCCACATAGGTATAGTTCACAAAAGTTAAGTGATCCATTCATTATAAATGCTTCTACAATAGAACCCTCAGGACGTGCTTTGTTGCGTACATATTTCTTTTAGATCCGTAAACTCCTTTAAATAAGGTACATCCAACTATAACTCACTAGACTAACCACTTTTAGTTCATAAGGAAAATGAACTGATGAATGCACCATTATATCAAAGAATGTTGTTGGAAATATTTTTTCCAATTTACAAAGTATGATTACAATATCTTCTTGTAACTGATCCAAGTCAGTTATGCGTATTGTTTTCTCACACAAATCATGAAAGAACTTATATAACTCAATAGCAGTTACTACATCTTTTCGTAGGTATGCTGCCGATTGGAAGAACCCGTTGAAGTAAAACATGAGAATCATGAGTTTTTAACCTCTATATTTTTTCGTCTTTCTCATTCATACAACGAGATATATTTGATACAAATCCATCCGAAAATTTTAGTAATTTTAAGAATTTATAGAACTCAACTCTTTCATGAGTCGTTAGTGTATACACACCATGTGGCTTTACAAACTTAAATCCTTCATGTCGCAAATGTAAATCTTTACGTATCTTTAAATCTTGTAAATCTAATTGTGCATTGGTTGTGTCTTTTGTTTTTCCATAAATATTTAACAACGTGCCTATCAAGTTGTCACAAATATTTTTTTCGATATGCATCACGTCCAATTTATGTCTCAACAACAATTGTTACCAATATGGAAGTTGGAAGAAGATGCTTTTTTTCGTCTAATTTAGATCACGTTTCCTTTTTCCTTTTCTTATCTTATTTCATTGGATGTTTGCTAATCACAGGAAGCTTTACTGTACTTAGTTATTCTAACATTTTTTCTCCATTCATTGCAATTGGAGGAGGTCTATGTTCAACCTTTCCATAGTGTTGCTTACTTCTATGCTGATAATGAGCAGAAACACCCGTTATTACAACATTTTTTATTAGAATAATGAGGTCAAAATGCATAAGAAGATGATAAAATGTGTAACTTGTGTTCTAAACACATAAGTTTTTAGAAATATAACCTACATAAGCAGCATGCCTGTTTTACTCGATTATCATGTTGAAATGCAGGATAAGTGGAAAAGAAGAAAAGAGGAAATCACAAAGGATATCTCACACATAGGTCACGCGGTAGGAACTCACCTGGAAACTAACATTTCTAGATAAATAACCATGTCATCACGTGAGAAAAACTCACTACAAGACAAGAATGATAGTTGGAGTGAGTGACTTCTAAGGACTAACAATGGCACTGACAAGATCAGAGGAACAGAAGTTTTCCGTCCAAAGTTATCTATAAAAGCACTTCATCTTCACCAAGACGAAGGTGAACGATGTTTGAATGGACGACCACACACATAAAAAGCATGAATGGGCGAAAACCCAGAGAGTCAGTGGCAAGGATTAGCCTAACCACTGGATGTGAAACACTTCTTCATCTTTTCCGATTAGAGTGTAACATGAAACCTTAGATTTTGAGAGGAGAAGACTCATCCCCTATTCCCTCTAACTTGTATTTTAATCCACTTTTCTTTCTTTTAATTTTTGCATTTTTGTGTAATATATGTTGTTCAAATTGTACAGTGGCGTAAGGCCTACATTCTTTATGCATACATTACATGTTTATATCTTTTCGATCTATCATTTCTTGACCTTACACTTGTCAATGTGTTATTAGTAGTTAGGTTTGTGGTAAGTTCTCAATAAGGAGTCTAGCTTATACGACTTATTGCATCAATTGAGCTATATTCATCACTTGGCCAGTGTCAATCCCCAACTACCCAAGAGGGCAAGTAGCAAGGATAAGGCTGATGCACACAAGGAGGAGCTTGGTAACAAATCTCACCTTAGTGAGATAACTTCCAACATTTGTATTTGAAAGACGAACAAGTGACGACATTAGGCACTGAGAGGTTGTTACCCTTAAACGAGAAGTTCTATAAGTGAAACCTTCTAGATATAACTTGTCTAATCAAGCACAATCATTTTCATCCTAAAAGGTGAGCAAGTGTGGCATCTAAACACTTCAAAAGAAGGTCGCCGTAATCATGAGCTTATTACGTAAGTTATATCACATCGAAGTTCTTGCATTGTTTAATTTCTTAATAGTACGTAGACTTTCCTTCAAGTTAGTTCACTTATTCTTCCATCTTATCATACTTTACCTCTAGTGCATGAATCTCTAGGTGAGTGTAAATAACCTTATTTATATTTTATATATATTCTTTTATCGTAACCAACATAATGCTTGACAGATAAGTAACACCCTAGAACTAATATCTTGAAATATTTTCCTGCGTTTAACCCTAGATCACCTAGGTAAACCTACTATTTCCCTTGTACTTGGACAAGTAGTAGAAAAACTTGGATTCAACGATGACTTAGGTTTCACGCTATAACATGGTGAGCACATTATGTGCAGTGAACCTGCTTAGTGAAGTATTGAAGTTGCATTACACAAATGTTAGATTATTAAGACTAAGTCCCAAGTAACATTTATATGTTGTTCCAATAACACAACACACCAACCCCACCAAACCATATGCCAACTGTGACTTTCAGGCAAATAACTCGATGTCCCATAAAAGAAATATTTTCTCTAATCCCAAACGTTTATGTATCCTCTTTACAAATGAGGCATGCTTGATAACCTTTAGTACTCCACTCGGCCCAGTTAAATCACCATATGTTGGAGAGTCAATAATAGTCCATAACAAACTTGCACGTAATTGAAAGTAACAGTATCATAAGTACGAACACCGTAATTCCACAATTCTTTCAACTCATCTATTAATGGTTGCAAGTAAATGTCAATTTTCTTTCCTGGAGATTTTTGACCCGATATAAGTAAAGACATGAAGAAATCTATTTCTTTCATGCATTTCCATAGTGACAAGTTATACGGAATTAGCATAGCAGGCCACATGTTGTATGAAACACTCATGTTTGCAAATGGATTGAAACCATTTAAAGTTAATCCTAAATAAAAATTTTGTGAATCTAAAGCAAACTGAGGAAATTCACGATTAAAATGTTTTCACCCTTCCCCATCAGCTGGATGTTGTAATATATCATTTGTTACAACACACTTTTCTTTGTGCCACCTCATTTAAGATGCAACATGTCTTAATGTAAATAATCGTTTCAATCTTGGAATCAATAAAAAGTGGTGTAAGACTTTATGTGGGATTTTTTCACTGCAAGAAAAAGTACCTACTATGACAGTTGTATACATCCCAAATTGAATGGAGGAAAGGAAAAATTGTCACAAAAGGTCAAAATTCGCGTGTTTAGCAGGAAAAGACAAAAGTTTTCAGATTCAAATAATTTATGATGGTTTTTAATTGTTATAAATCTATGACAATTTTTAAATGTCATTAAATATAAATAATAAAATATAATTTTCATTAGAAATTATTAAAATATAATTTCCCCCCTTAATTTCCTTCCAACGTTTCATTAAAAATTATTAAAATATAAATTTACTTTTATTTCCCCTTTCTTCATTATCATCTTCACGATAGAACCCAAAAAACCTCAATCCGAACCCCATTCTTCTCCATCTTCACAACCTTTCTTCTCGCAACGAAGACTCACTGCGATGGAGACCCATGACGACGTCGAATCTAAACGTTTTGAAGACATCAATCCATACTCATTTTCTCATTGATATCGACTCACACTTGTTTTCAACTTTTCAAAGACAGGTTAGTGTTTAATATCTTTCACTTTTGCGTGTTTCCCATTTTTTAGGTTAATCAGTAGGTGTGTAAGAAATGGAATAAAATCCACTATTCCATCTGGTGGTAATCAATTTTGTATAATGTGTTCCCATTTAATTTTCAATGATTACAAAAACCCATAATTTTGAATTGGTTAAAACATCCATGAACTCTATGAAATGAATTGATTTAGAGGTATAGGAAAAGAAAAGGGCAAAGTAAGCAGAGCAGTGGTTATCGACTTGTTTTGGCTTATTGATTATTGTTTTATGGATTATTTATGTTTGAGTGTACGTTCATCACAAATTTTGATATATATATATATATATAGGTGATATATAACTTCTTCTCCAGTTATATCACTACAAGAAATTCATTATTTAGTGACAAAGTTTTAGTGGCGTAACTGATTTTTATCACTAAAAGTTCATCTATAGCGACGCAAAAAATATATGTCACAAAAGATTACTATCAGCGACAAAATTTTAAGTTGCGCCACTAAAAATATTAGTAACAATGTCACCAAAGCTTAAATAGTTTTAGCAACAAAAATAGATGTTGCTAAAACTCTCCAAAAAATTTTCCTCTTCCTTTTAGGTTCCCTCCAACGTTTTTATTAAATAATTTATTAATCCTAAACCCTTCATCTCCACAATCCCTCTCTTCAATCCCTTTCTTGCTGAGCACCATATCTATCCACCTTCAACGATCAGTGACCCACGACGAGAACGACCGACAACCCACGACGAGATGGTGATCCACGAGGAGAACGGTAGGCGACCCACACGACCCACGACGAGAACGATCGATGAAGCTGTCCAGATCTACATTCGTTACCGATGACCCATGCAACCCACGACGACAAACCACTCCATGATCAACGGTGAACACCTCCATCTAATCGACGATGCCTCGATCCTCTCCAAACTCTGTCTTTGTCCGTGTCTTCACTACAAGGTGAGTATTTTCTTGTTCTTCTCTTTCAAAGCCATTTTTATTTTTGTTTTTTATTGCAAACATATATATTTTAATGGCATCAAAGGAAAGAATTGGGAGCAAACAAAAGCTAGAAATTTATATGTTTAATCTCTTTTAAATAGAAATAAAGTTTCTTTTTTCTACTTTAGCAAAAGGAGTACTATGTAACCCAACTCAATAAATGGGTAGTTGATATCTGAACACATTGCTCAATTATTTTTGGGAACAGATTGCAAGTTCTAGTGGGAATATATGGGGAATATTTAAAGTAGTAGGAAAACCATAGTGGTGATTACAACCTAAATTATGAAACATGTGTGATGAAAAGGGAAACTAAAAAATTCCAATCAATCCACTCAAAAACAAAGATAAATATGGATACTACAAGCTCAAATCTAATTTAAATATATTTTAAATAGTTGGGGGGTGGGGAGGTGGTGGGGGACATCATAAGAAAAACCAAATTCTTATTCTTGTGATCCTTTGAGACTTTAACTAGAGGTTAACCTTCAAAATCAAATTCTCATTCTTGTGATCCTTTGGGACTTTAACAATAGGTTCTCATTTCTATACATGTTCTTCTTTTAAGACTTAAAAAGAAAAGTCTTTAAGAACGTCAATAGGTCTCCCTTTCTCTTTCTAAGAATTGAATTATAGCTAGGTGATATTTTGGGACATTAAGCCTTTCTCTTTAAAATGATTATCATAATTTGTATTAAAAAAAATTCAGTGTCAAATTAAACGTCATGATAGTAGAGATCTTACTATTTTGAAAAAGTTCACCACAAACTAAAACACACAAATACAAAAAGTTCACAATAGGTCTCACTTTTTTCTCTTCTTTTGAAATATCACAGTAGGTTCTCATTTCTATACATGTTCTTTTGAGACTTAAAAAAGAAAAGCCTTTAAGAACGTTAGTAGGTCTCCCTTTCTCTTTCTAAGAATGGAATTGTAGGTGATATTTTGTGGCAATTGTAGCCAATTGTTATTTGGCTTTTCATCCATTATTTGTGTGATATTTTGCAATTTACATAAAACTTTGATTCTAACATTTGGATTTTTAACTTAGGTACTTTAAGCATTGTACTTTATTATGGATCGAAGTTGGATAAATTTAAGAGATCGAACTTCTAGTGAATATTCTGATGGTGTTGCTAACTTTATCAAAATTGTAACTGATCATTTAGACGAAGAGGGAAGAATCAGATGTCCTTGTTCAAATTGTGTGAACGTCACTTGGAATAGATTAGACATCGTAGAACGCCATTTGTATAAATATGGTATGTCCCCAACTTATAGACGATGGACATTCTATGGAGATACAGTTGATATTTCTCCTTTTTTTAAGATCTAATTCAAGGTTTCTAGGTGCAACGTTCTCTAATTTAAGTGAACGTAGAGAAGAGAATGTAAATCTTAGAGAAAACATTAAAATTGGAGATACTATGGATGATGAGATGCTAGAGATGATTAATGATCTACATGGACCAATGTTTGAAGAAACTACAAGAGAATCAAATGAGCAAGATGAGTCCGATAGAATAAGTGGAATGTTTCCTGAAATAGAAGAGGAGTTATATTCTAGATATCTAAAGTTCATTTCATTTAATTTTTTAGTGAAACTTATGCACATTAAGGTGCTTAATCGTTGGTATGACAAATCTTTTGATATGTTACTGGAATTATTAAATGAAGCCTTTCAAAATGGTGTTAAGCTACCTACCTTCTACCATGAAGCTAAGAAAAAACTACATGACCTAGGGATGGGATATGAATCAATCCATGTGTGCAAATTTGATTGTGCTTTATTTTGGAAAGATTATGCATCACTTGACAAATGTCCGCATTGTGGAGAGTCTAGATATAAGTTGAATGATAGAAAGAGGAAACAAATTCCACATAAGGTGCTAAGATATTTTCCACTAAAGGAAAGGTTGCAAAGATTATTTCTTTCAAAACATACTGCAGAGGATATGAGGTGGCAGAAAGATAAGAGGTGTGAAAATGATGGCATACTTCGACATCTTGCTGATGCTAAGGGTTGGAAACATTTTAATGCGCAGTATCCTTGTTTTGCTTCAGACACTCGAAATGTCAGATTAGCACTTTCTTTTGATGGGTTTGATCCATTTGGAACATCATACAACATGTGGCCAGTTATAGTCATTCCATACAACTTGCCTCCTTGGAAGTGTATGAAATCACCATTCACTTTTCAATTTTTACTCATTCCTGGTCCAAGGTCTCCTGGTAAAGAAATTGATATTTTCTTACAACCATTGATAGATGAGTTAAATGAGTTATGAGTGGATGTTATTTGAACATACGATAGTTTTAGTGCTTCTTTCTTTCAACTCCGTGCTGCATTAATATGGACAATAAATGATTTTCCAGCTTATGGTGATTTATTTGGTTGAAGGACAAAAGGTTATAAAGCATGCCCGGTTTGCAATGTTGATACAAGCTCAATGGGATTAAAGAGCAAAATCTGTTATATGGGACATCGTCGATATCTACCTTTAACACATGCATGGCAAAAAAGTAGGCAACATGATGGAAAACAAGAAATGCGAGCAGCTCCGAATATTTTATCTGGACAAGATATTAAAACCAATTGAATTCTATAAGTTTTCCAATGTTGAGCAAAAATCCTACAAGAAGTGATATCAAACGTAAAAGCACAAATGGTGAGCACAATTGGACTAAACAAAGCATTTTTTTCAATCTTCCTTATTGACAAAACCATAAACTTTGTCATAAACTCGACGTGATGCATATTGAGAAAAATATTTGTGATAACTTGGTGGGTACGATATTGAACATCGATGGAAAGACTAAAGACACCATTAAAGCTCGGGAGGGTCTAGCTAACTTTAAAATAAGAAAGGAGCTTCACATACAAGAGATTGAAAATAAACGTGTAAAACCTCATGCTTCCTACACATTAACTGCTGTTGAAAAAGTGGACTTTTGTATGTTCTTGAGGTCTGTGAAGTTTCCAGATGGTTTTACATCCAACATATCTCGTTGTGTTAATTTGAAGGAAGGAAAAATATATGGTTTAAAGAGCCATGATTGTCATGTTTTATTACAAAGAATTCTCCCAATCGGCATTTGACCTTATCTATGTAAAGACATTTCTACTACTATATCAGAGTTGTCAAATTTCTTTATGCTATGTAAAAAAACTTTGAGCATATCAGAACTAGACAAAATGCAAGATGATATAGTACTCATCTTATGTAAGTTGGAAAAGATCTTTTCACCAGCCTTTTTTGACGTAATGGTGCATTTAGCTGTCCATTTGTCATGAGAAGCAAGAATTGTTGGACTTGTTGGATATAGTTGGATGTATCCAATCGAAAGGTATGTGAAGTCTTTGTTGCTATTACTTTTATGGTGTAGGATTCTCAACATATGTAATTTGGTTCATGTTGTCTCAAGAGTTTGTGGTATTTGAAGAAATATGTTAGAAACAAAGCTCGACCTGAGGGTTCAATTGCAGAAGCTTATGTCATAAATGAATCATTGAACTTTTGGTCTATGTATTTACGTGGCATTGAAATAAGGTTTAATAGAGGGGATCGAAATAATGATAACATTGATGATGAGGAGATCAACAATTGTGGTTTATCAATTTTCTCTCAACCAATAAGGTGGTTAGGTGGTGCTCTATTTCGACAACTAACTCCTGATGAGTTAGAGAAATCACATTGGTATATTGTAAACAATTGTGATAAAGTGGAACCTTATCTCCAGTATCTATCATTTTGCTTATATTCGTTTTTAATATTTTAAATATGACTAGAAACTTACACAAACTTGCAAAACATAGGGTGCATATGAGAATCCTTGAGTCGAGTAATGGACATGGTGATTTGCATAAGAGACAACAATTAGAATTTCCTACTTGGTTCAAAGCAAAGGTATGTCATGTTTTGTGGTCGTAGCTTATGTTATACACAAATTTTTATTACATTTACGTATTGCATTTGTGATTAGACTCAAAGGTTGCATTGTGATAATTCCATATCCGATGACTTGTATGCCTTTGCCTGTGGTCCGAATGATTGTGCTCACTCTTATAGTGGATGTATAGCAAATGAAGTTCGATTTCACACTAATTATCGTGATAGTCGTCGGACCACTCAGAATAGTGGAGTAATGGTTCCAGGTGATGATGAAACAGGACAAATCTTTTTCTATGGCGAACTACACAAAATTATAAGGATACAATATATTTCCATGAAAGCAGTTGTGCTTTTAAGTGTGAATGGTATGATAGTAGTTCAAGGAAGAATATAATTAACATAGTTGATGTGTTTACATCAATAAATACTCGTAGCCGATGGTACAAAGATGTGCCTTTCATCCTTGTAAGTCAAGCAGCATAAGTCTTTTACTTAGATGACTACAAACTTGATTAAGATTGGAAAATAGTTCAACAAATTCAACCAAGACATGTGTGGGATATTCCAGAAATAGAAAGCAATGAAATAGAAGTAACATCTGATGAAACCATATCCACATGTTATCCTCAAGTTGAACATACCCTAGATTCACAAACTTTTAATAGAGAAGATGTTGAACCTTTGATAATTGGAGACCAAGAAGACTTTATTGCACAAAGTAATGAAGAAGACTCAACCGATGAAGCATTGGTTGATGAAGAAGATTTTGATTCAGATAATTCGAGTGATGAGTCAATGAGTGACGAAGATTGTGATATCTAATAACTTATAAGCATACTACCAAGGTTATACACAACTAACTATGATTTTATTTATGCATACAATTGAATTGTACCTTTCGATTGTTCATTTACTTTTATGTTTATAGTTATGTTTATGCTAACTATAGTTATATTTATGCATCAAAATATTTTGTAGGATGTCGTCACAAAATCTTGGATCGGGAAATCGTAGTAGGTCATCTTCAAATGTGAACCAAGCAAACAATTCTAATCAAAATAGTATCGGTGAGCAAGAATTGGTGTCCATAGATTCAGACATTCAAAGAATGTATTCATTTGTATGTTAAATCTTCCAGTTTTTATATGACATTAGATGTATTAATATCAATATTTCTTATATAAGTTCTAGTACAAAAACAAAAGGTCGAGGAGCGACGAAAGGGATTGCACTTGAGAAATATGTTCAAACAAATGGTCTTATTCCAATTAAAATTGAGTTTGAAGATAGAAAACCAATTTGTAAGGACTCCTCCAAGTTATACTCTCAAATTAGAAAAGAGGTACGAGCGATAGTACCACTTGAATGTGAACATTGGTCGGATGTATCCAAAGAGGTGAAAAGGGAAATAGTAGGCAGACTTTCGGTAAGCTATTTAAGTTAAGGTTTAAGAAAAATACTATGTTTGTTTTAGATCAAGTATAAACTAACTTGTTTTATTTCTTAATGCTAAAATTACTTCATTCTAGACTTAGATGATCCGTTGGTACAAGATTATCTTGATCATGAGATGAGTGTATTGTATAAAGATTTTCGTTGCTTACTACACAAAATCTACAAAAATTATGATTCTCCAGCTGAAGCACAAAAACATAGTGACAAACGAGTGGCACAAGATTCATATTGGGCTCGTTTATGTGATCGATGGGAACGAGAAGACTTTAAGAGTGGATCTAAAGCAAATACTAAGGCACGATCTAAACTTCCATTCACTCATCGAGGTGGAACTGCAACATTTTTATGCCATAAGCAGAAAATGGTATGACACTTATTTTTGTATTGAACTTATAAATACTTTTCATACATATAATTTTGTTTTTAATGTGTAGAAAGAAGCAGGAAAGGAAGTAAGTGAGATTGAATTATTCCAACTTACGCATTCCAATGAGAAGAAGGGTTGGGTGGATGAGGCTAAAGTGAAATATGTAAGTAATGACACTCATTGTTGAATTTTCTTAACGTAGATCACATTTATACTATTGTGAAATTATGGTGTAGGATGAAATGATAGAATTAAAAACCACTTCATCACAAGAAGGGAGCGAACCTCTTCTAGAAAAGGAGATATGTGAAACGGTATTGGGTGAGCGGTCGGGGCATGTGAAAGGACAAGGTTGGGGACCAAGGCCCAAGAATGCTAGAAATGAAGCAATTCCACAAAGCACCAAAGAAGCAAATGCACAGATAGTGCACTTGCAAAGTATAGTTGAATCTCAACAAGCAACAATTGAAGCGATTTTACAAAGGTTAACATGTCAAGAAGCTAGCTCCAACATGGAACAAAGTTCAGAACAATCAAATGAAAGTCAATAGGTACATTTTTCAAGTTAATTAGTTTGATATAAAGTGTCTGATTAAAGTAGTAGATTAGAGTAGTATTTTTCAATTTAATTAGTTTGGTATATTGTGAGTTGATATGACTATCCTGCAGTTATGGTAGTCATGAATTTATTCTTATGATGAGATTTTGGTGCTTGTGATTAGAACGTTATGGAGTGTCATGATTTTCGTGCTTGATGTATACATGCCCCCCCTCTCTCACACTCATTGTTTGAGTTTTCATTTAGACATACCACTCCCTTTTCATTTTTGTGCTTGTGATTGAACATTATGGAAGTGTC
>JBBPDI010000022.1:17030288-17049756 GCA_037974545.1 Cucumis variabilis
AATAATTCTACATAGAAAGAGTATTATATTTTGAAGTTCATATCTATGAATCAAAAGAAAATTATACACTTGAACTCGACTTTTAGCAATCTCAATAATGTTTAATGACACAATAGCCCAGGTTGCACAACGTACTAGAAAGTATGCCCTCACAACATTACCAATAACGTTGTTGAATCTTGTAACCCAAGGATCGATAGGCTTCTTCAACTCAATCGAGATCTCAATAGGAATTTTCCCAAAACGTTCGACATGTTTATCCAATTCAATGTTACGTGAGTACCCGCGTGTTCTAGAAGTTGTAGAAGTTTCATCTAAGAAGAACTAAACATAATTAGTTGTTATGATTTTGATTGAAAGTAAATATGTTATAGGCAACTAATTATCTGAAGTATCTTCTGTCGAAGATCCTACACGAAGAGGATCAACACTACTAAACTCATCCTCTACCTCGTGGTTATCATCCAACAGACCAACCATATATAAGCACTCACTTGAAAAAAAACAAAAGTTAACAAAAAGAAAATCAAGATAAATACTCATAAAATAAAAAATCAATTTCATCAAATTCAAAACCATCGTCTAAAATTGACTAATCAGGCAGTCATTAGATCTTGAGCTAATGTTATGAGATGATTGTGTATCATCATCTTGGGATTGTAATTGTTGTTTCAAGAGAGTAGGTTCAATTTCATTTTTATAGAATGCACTATCATTAATTGATTCATCGACTCAAATTCTACCAACTTTTAACACATCAAGTTGGCATAGCCAACATCACCAACTTCCAGCACATCGCATAGGCATTTATTTTGAACTATTTCAACAACTTTCCATTTTATACCATATTTAGGGTCATTAAGATAAAAAAACTTGTTGTGCTTGATTGACAAGATGAAAGAGTCATTGACAAACCAATATTGAGATGTATTAGCTGATGTGAACCCTAAATCTATGTGCGATCTTTTCTTTTATAGGGTCAGTGTCAAACCATCTACACTTAAACATCATAATACGTCTTCTTCTTACATATTGAAAGCCTAACACCTCGTCTAAGACACCATAGAAATTATATTAATCACCTTCACTTTCTCCAGGCATAAATATTCCATTATTTTGAGTTGTTCGACGATTACCACGTCGTGCAGTACAAAATCGTACCTCATTAATTATACACACACTATAAGAGCGCTTCTCAAAGTTTGATCTTAGTCAGTGAATAAATATCATTTGTTAGATTTTCTCTTTACATTATACATACATACATACATATACATACGTATGTGTGTTTAATTTGAATTTGAGAGAGTTCTATATATCACATACTTGAGATTTGAACCAATCTCGTTGTTTAGCATTTTTTTGAGATCAGAAGAGTTTTATGCTTCTTGAGGAATTTGTCTTAAATGTTACTTACGATATAGTTCTAGTTGTAGACAATTGTTTAATATATACCAATGTGCAATTCGCTTCTCATGTATTGATAAAGTCCTTAAAGTTGAGGCCCCTATCGGTTGTGCATTTTGAGTAAACACTTCAAATTCATCGTAAACATCATTCTCTAGGATTCTATCATCATTTCATTCATCTCGATTGAATCTCATTTCAATTCCACATAGGTAAATTGCACAAAAATTAATTGATGCATTCATTACAAATCCTTCTGCAATAGAACCCTCTGGACGTGCTTTGTTGCGTATTATTGCTTTAAGGTGTGTAAACTTCTTTCAATAGGATACATCCAACTAATTTATGTCTCAACAACAATCGTGTTCAATATGGAAGTTGGAAGAAGATGCTTTTTTTCCTTCCAATTTAGACTTCGTTTCCTTTTCTTATCTTATTTTGTTGGATTTTTGCTAAGCACAAGAAGATTTATTGTACATAACTGTTCTAACATCTCTTATCCATTAATTGTAATTGAAGAAGGTCTGTGTTCAACCTTTCCAATGTGTTGCTTACTTCTACGCCAACTATGATTTTTAGGTAGATTGCATCGATGACCCATAAAAGAAATCTTTCCTCTAATCCTAAACTGTTGTTTTCTTGAATAATTCTCTATTTCATTGATATTTTACTAGAGGTACAAGCCTAATTATACTCAAAGAACCACTTAAGAAAAGAATATGCAAATAATTATAAGAATAATATCTTAAAAAATACTCTAAATACGACACTACCCTCCCTCAAACTGAAGGTTCTAGCTAAGAAAAGAATTAAATCAGTAGATCTAGAATAAAATCAGAAACCTACAGAGAACAAACACACAAAAAACTTCTAGGCTAAAACAAAACAAAAGCAGAGCAAAGCAAAATTGAAGCCGAGCAAAATTGGAGTAGGACGAAAACAAGATTTGAATTAAGTAAAAGCTTTTAGTCGGATCAGAATGGAATAGAGTTTAACAGAACTGGAACAAATTATCAGATGAGATGAAAATGGATTTGAACTGATGAAGTTGAACGAAATTAGAGTAACTGAGTGAAACACGGAGAATGGAGAGAGTAACTCAAATAATCGTCCCACCTTCTTTCTCGTACTAAGCACTTGCCCCGTCCAAGGATCCCAAACCTAGGGTGACAGTAAGAGCAATAGAGGTCAAATAGATCGCCTGTTTCAATAAGTCCTAAAATCATTCAACTGAAAGGTCGGAGGTGCAGTTATATCAGATGTGGCAGCATCAACAATAATTTGAGAATCAGCCTTGGGAGAAGACTTAGGTTTATGCGACTGATCGGAGGGTGAGATAGGCGAGTTGGACAGTTTTCTATGACCTTTCTTGTGGCAATACCTACACTAAATAGTAGGACAATTAGCAAACTTATGATCATAAAATTTATATTTTTTTGCAGAAAGTGGACTCATTAGTAGGTTGTGGATGAGTGGTTGCAATAGCGATGTCAGAGGACAGGGAGGAGACAATGCCATGTCTTTTCTCCTTAAAATAAAATTTCTTGAACATGGGCATCGAGAGATGGTAGAGGATTGCGATGTAACAGAGCAACACAAACTTATTCATACTCTAGGTGGAGTCCTATGAGGAGTTTTATGAGGTGAATATGGTCAACACTGATTTCTGCCTGATCTAACTGAGTCCAAATAGGTTGAAGAGGAGCAAGATATTCATCCATAGATTGTCCAACCTCTTGGTTTAGACAGACAAATTGATAATGTAATTGATAATAGTGAGCAATCCCAATAGACTGAAAACGTATGGACAAAATCCTAAAGTTCTTTTGTAGTATCAAATGCATCAAATTGAGTATGAATAGCTAGAATAGAAGTGTTACCTAACCAAGTGATGATTTGATGATTTTTGTTATCCTAGTTCTCAAGTCGTTCAATGTACTTGATGTCTTATATAGTAGGCTCTTGAATATTGATATAAGAAGTATCTACATCATTAGTCTCAGTCGTATCTTTACTGGTGTTTTTCACAGAAGGAGTGAGTTTGACAAGTTTGGTAATGTCTCCCTTAACTATACGCCATCATTTTCGATCGATAAAAAAAGTCCTCATTTGGTGTGCCTAGGTAATATAGTTCTTGCCATCAAGAGTAGTGTTAATATGACGTGCTATATCGTTTCTCTCCATAAAAAACAATAGAAATTAGGGGAACACAAACACAAGTATTAAATGGGATATGTAGATCTGTGGGCAAATGATTCACCACACACAAATCACAATACAAAAACTAAAGCAAATCAAAACCGAAGAAGATGAAAATGAGAGCAAATTTATGGGACAGAGCAGATGGGAATCAGAGCTATGCAGGATAGATTTGAACCAAAAAGAATTAACAGTGCAGTAAATCGGAACCAAAAGCGAAAAGCAAACCAGAGACGGTCGTAATCTATAACACTAAAAAAATTAAGGTAATTTTAAATTTAATTATCTTAGTTTAATTTAATTATGTTGGAATAATGTCAGTGTCATTTTAGATAATTGGTAAAAATTGTTTGATTTTGTAGAAATTATGATTTATTAAAAATTCATTGGAAGAATATGTAATTAATTATTGAAATGGAAATTTTTGGTGTTGTTAAAAATTTGATGAAGGTTTAACGATATTGGTAATTGAATTTGGTGAGATTTAAGAATTTTGGTGAATTATATATAAATATGTATAATTAATTTATGGAAGTGAAAAATATATATATTAAGGATACTATAGTTTTTAAGGATATTATATTATTGATTTTGGAAAGATAAAAAGTAGATTTGATAGGAATTTAACAAAGAGAGAGGTTTTAATTTGTTCTTCAAAAGAAGAATAGAAAAAGAAAAAGAGAAATAATAATAATAATAATAATAATAATAATAATAATTATTATTATTATTATTATTATTATTATTTTAAATAGACCCCATTGGTATGTGTGAACTCTAACCATTCATCTTCTTCATCATGTTTTAACCCTAACCGCCACACACCTTAACGTTCGTCCATTGTACACCGTCGACCTCTTCGCCTCCGTCAGTCTCTCTTTCCCTCAGAGCTGTTTAACGTCAAGCCTAAGTTCTGCCACAAAGTCTCTGTTCATGTTGTTATTTTGTCAGTTCATTAGAGATCTGCCTCACCACCAACAAGTTGTCGACGTTGTTAGTTTTCCCCATTCTCCGCCAGCGAAGCTCTGCCCAGGTGTAGCCATTCTTTGTCGCAACATTTCTCTAATTTTGTCTTAGTCTGTTCTGAAAACGAACTTGAGTCGTCAGCTTTTTTTAGTCTTAAGCTACACATGTCGACCTACTTCTTGTAAGTCGTGTCCTCAGATCTGAGTCGATGTATCTCTATTAGTCGAGCTAAGTCGTTTCCTGCCCTTAGCTGATGTAGATCACTCCTTGGTGAGTTTTGATGGGGTTAGATACACGCATCAAATATTAAACATTGGTCTTAAATAAATTACTTTGGATTAAAGTTGAATTTTTCTTGAAGGTACCATTTAGGGATAGTGCTCGAATCCTTGAGTTTCACAAGAAGTTTAGTTGGAGTTCGATTCTCTACTTGGGTAAGTTATGGAATTTACATTTAGGTGAATTGAATGAATGAGGGAATTTTTTTGTGAAAGTTTTTGATTTTCTTATCAATATGATTAGGTTTGGTTCGTTGAACTTGAATTCGATCAAGGAGCTTAATAAAGTTAAGGTAAGAGATTCTACTACTAGACTTTCAAAATAGAATTAAGAGTTGAATGTATTTTTCATTATGCATTGAAGTAGCCAAGATGCATAATGTGACTGATATGAATGACTTATATGTTATAATTGATATGTTATGATGCATGATATATTAATCACATGGTAAGGACCGTCTGGTTGATATTCATGCCATGTTTTGATATTTATGATATGCTATATACTATGGATGTGTGTTCGGTTAACTTTGTCTATTAGGGTCATACCCATATGGGTGTCCCTCGGGATCACCACCTTTTTATGACTGTGTGAGTTCGACTGGGCCACCAGTCTGTTATGATATGTTTTATGAATGGTTTGTCTAGATCACTTATAACCCGATCTCTTAGGCATTTCTTCGAGTTTCCCAAAGACCGGTTTCTCTTAGGTGTTCCTTCGAGTTCACCAGAGACCAGATGTGTTCCTATGGGATCATTAGATAGCGTGTATTCGTTAGCACGATAGTTTTGAGGTAATTCCTTACACTAATGGAAAGTTAACAGACATTTAGCAATACTAGTAATGGGCCCCTTACTAAGTATATTCATACTTAGTCTTTCTATGTTTAAATTTTTAGGAAGAGGTAGCAGTAGAGGAAAGCTGGCGAATGACAAGAAGTGACCGTGATTTGCCATAAGGGATATCTTATGTTGCTTCTGACTTTCCTATTTTTAGTATTTGATTTAAATTTATTTAACTTATGAATTATATTTATTTTATTTTTTTATTTAAAAGTTAAATTGGGCCCAAACTAGGACTAAATGTTCTAGTATTTATTTCTATCTTTTTAAATTATGAATTACTACGAGTATTTGAAATTGTTTATTTAAGAACTTGGTTTCTTTTTATCCATTAAAGGAAATAAAATTATTATTCATTTGAGTAGTAATGAGCTCACCTTAGTATAAGGAGTTGGATCGTTACAAAATCGAACAGAGAAGCTGAACAGATATGAACAAAAAATGAAATCGTAACATTAGGAGTGTATTTTAAAAAATGGAACATGAAATAGTAGGTCGTCCTTGTCATCGTCTCTCGTCTGCATATATGAACAGTGAGAACAAAGGTGAAGAGCGTCGACGTATTTGAAGGTTTAAAGAGCGGTGTCAAGGTCAGATTCGTATGTGAAGCTTCATGCGGCTGGTAGAAAAGTTGGATCTGGAACATAATGGTTTAACGGTGGATGAGATCGATAGATCTAGGCAAAAGACAAATGTAGAAACGAATCTGAAATTTAAAAACACAAACGGAGATGTGCGAATAAACATAGATCTGAATCGATCATTTGCGACGTGCGAACATGCAGATCTGGGTGAGGATGAATGGAGACACAGTTTTGAGCACAAACTGACGAACAAACAAAGATCTGGAGGTCTACATCGTGAATGAATAAAGATATGCAAAGAGTGTTGTCGTCGACAAGCTTAACGACGGAGTGGTGTGATTGCAGTAGTTGGTAGGTACTGAATAATCTAGGGTAAAATTTTAAGCTTTGATACCTTGTTGTTTTCTTGAATAATTCTCTATTTCATTGATATTTTACAAGAGGTACAAACCTAATTATACTTAAAGAACAATACATTTAAGGAAAGAACATGCAAATAATTGTAAGAATAATATCTCCAAAAATACTTTAAATACGACAATAGATGATGTATTTTCCTTCCAAAAGGGACATACTTTGTAAAGAGCCAACTCTTTATACTAAGTCAAGGTTATTACTACTAAAATAAATAAATACTATTTATTCAAAATAAAAGAAGCCACTAAATTAGAAATAAACTTTAAATACTCATTTAAAAATTATAAATAAAGTATGTAGAGATAAAATAATAAATAAAATGCTAGTTCGAGCCCCTCTTTCATTTTCAAGAAAATAACATAAAGGTAAAATATAGGTTCGATAAATCTAAATAAAATACTAAAAGTAAAAAAGACTCTAAAGATAAAGTGGAAGCAACAAAAAAATTTTCTATCGCAAGCCACAGTCACTTGTCATTTGCCGGCTTTCTTCTACCTTTACCTCTACCTTTACCTTTGCTTGAAAAAAGTTAATCATAGAAAGAGCAAGTATAAACATATACTCAGTAAGGGATCCACTCCTAATCTTGTTAGGTTCAGTTAACTTTCCGTTAGGGTTACGTAAGGAAGTACCCCATAACTATCGTGCTCTCGAACACACGGTATCTAGTGATCCGATAGGAACACATATGGTCTTCGGTGAACTTGAAGGAACACCTAAGAGAATCAGGCTGTAAGTGATCACGTCGAATCACTCATAAAAGTTATAAAAGTTATCATGATAGATTGGTGGTCTCATCGAACACAGTCATAAAAAAATGGTGGTGATCTCGAGGGACACCCAAATGGATACGACCCTAACAGATAAAGTTAACAGAACACAATGGTCTTTAACATGTAACATATCATAACATATCATATCTCAACCATATCATATCTCAGTCATTTATGTAGCCATGTCTATCAGTCATATTATGCATCTTAGCTACATCAATGCATAATAAAGAAAAATACATGCATGCTCTTAATTATACATTCAAAGGTCTAGTTGTAGAATCTCTTACATGAGATTAGCTTAACAAGAATTGTTCCTAATAGTCACAGTCAAAGCTTCCTAAACAGTGAAACTGAAATTTATAGTTTGACAACCAACATCAAACAATTAATTACTTAGGCTTACAACTTACCTCCAAAAGAGGTTGAAACCAATTCAACCTTTGAGGATAATTTGCACAGATGGCTAATCCAAAAATAACCAATCAACCTTTTAGGAAAATAATCCAACTAGAATCCACAATTTAAATTTAAATGATTTTGCATAGAAAAATAAATATTTGATGGAAGTACCAAATTTCAATCAAATACTCACAAAAATAGCAAATTGGCTCAATTGATGGCTTAGCTAACAAAAGAAGCTTAAAGCGGCTCGATTCACGATTGGAAAAGAATGAAAGATGCACGACTAAAAAATAGAGGGGATAACTCATGCACCTCGCGAAGGGTTGGGTTCGCTTGGGCATAGCTTTGTTTGCCCATAGGATGACTCACGATGTTTCAACTCTACCTGAGACGAAGAGATGGAGACGGATGACGTAACGGTCAGAGGCTTCGGCAACGTTAGATAGAGAGAGATGACTCAAAATGAAAAGAGGCATTCGACTGGGTCGTGGTAGGCAGCATACGGAATGGATGAGAAGAACAATTCCGTGATTACCCTACTTCGAGACAGGAGACGATGTGGCTAAGATCGCAACAACGACCAACGCACGACTGTCGATGGAAAGAGGTTAACAGAGATGGAGATGTTGTTGGTAGTGAAGGAGAGGCAGCAACTAGGCTAGGGTTTCCTTGAAGGAGAAGAGGATTGGTGATGTTTACACATACCAAGGCCTAATTTAAATAATAATAATAACAATATATTATTATTTTCTCTTTCCTCTTTCCTATTCCTTTTTTCTAAATAAATCAATAATTTTAATCTCTCTGCATTAAATCCTCCAATCACATCATCTCTTTTTATCTTTCCAAAAATAAAATACTCCTTAGATAATTATATTATCTCAAGATAATTATTTTTGTTCCAAAAACTATATATATATATAATTATTCTTAATTCAATTCAATCCATCATCAACTTAATCAATCTAAAATCAAAACTTTAATACACGAAAAATTTTAAATCTTCAAATTAATTCAATATTATTCCAATGAATATTTAGTTAATCTTAATTTCCATATAAATAATAATTCTCCACAAATATCTCAAATAACTTGTCAATAATTTCAACATAATTAAATTAAACCAAGATAATTAAGTTTAAGATTACCTTAATTTTTAGGATGTTACATACTTGATAACCCTTAGTACTCCACCTTGATAAATTACTATATGATGGAAAGTCAGTAATAGCCTATAACAAACTTGCACATAGTTGAAAGTACTCATCATTAACACTATCATTAGTACAAACACCATTAGTCTACAATTCTTTCAACTCATCTACCAATGGTTGTAAGTAAATGTCAATTTCCTTTTTTGAAAATTTTGGACCCGGTATAAGTGAAGACATGAAGAAATTTGTTTCTGTCATGCATTCCATGGTGGCAAATTATATGGAATTAGATTAGTAGGCTACATGTTCCAAGAAATACTTATGTTTGCAAATGGATTGAATCCATGTGAAGCTAATCCTAAACGAACATTTTGTGAATCTAAAGCAAACTGGGAAAATTTAAGATCAAAACGTTTCCACCCTTCTCCATCAGCTGAATGTCATAATGTATCATATGTTACAACGTGCTGTTCTTTGTGCCACCTCATGTTAAATCCAACATGTCTCGATGGAAACAATCGTTTCAATCTTGGAATCAATGAAAAGTGGTGTAAGACTTTATGTGGGATCTTCTTACCTTTTCCATCGTTAATTTTGTATAGAGACTCATTGCATATTGAATATTTTTGGTAAGTAGGAAATTCCTTCCAATATAATATGCAATCACTTGCATGCATGAATTAGGTCATAACCTAGCCCTAAGTCAGGTAACTTTTCTTAGGTTCATAATATGAACTAGGTATAGATGCACTTGTTAGAAATGCGTTTTTTAAAAATTCGAGTAGCATATCAAATTACTTGTTGCTCCAACCATTTAGAACTTTAATATGCATCAATCTTACTAAAAAGTTCACTGATTAGTACTTTGTACAACTAGGGTACAATTGATTACATGCTTAACTCATTAAATCCTTGAATAGATTTGAATTATCACTCTCATGGACATTAATCGGTACCTAGTCTCGATATCTTCTTCATGTACTCTTTTTCAATACTTCAAACTTGTAAATCATTTAATATATTTAACATCTCATTTTCTTTGGTTGGCACATCAATAAACTCTCCAGGATTTGATCCCTACCACGTATTAAATGAGTTGTTCAATTTAATTCTCTTGATAAATTACTTGTTTCACCATGATATACCCATTGTTTATATGATATGTGAGCAAATGTTGCTCAACCCCGTCTAATGATTTCCACACTCTATTCATATAATTTTTAAACGAAATCTTATTTTTCCCAAGTTTTGACATGAAACTTTGCATTTTAAAGAAATTGAGTTACTCCTTCCATATAAGCCATTGAATACTTATCCTAAAGATGAATCTAATCTCTATTCATTTTCAATTATATTCTTTCCAATTAATTAATGAACTTGACTCGCATAGCCTTAGAACCTTAAACCTATACGAACAACACAAAGATCAAAGTTACCTTTAACTAATTTTTAAAGTTTAACAAAGCCTAGTGTAGGAAGTAACTATCTTGAAACATCGAATGTACATTCTTTTTTTTTTCCATTCTCTTGGTTAGTATCAATGGAAAATAATGAAAACAATAAACTTTAACCACATCCCTAACACCTCGACAAGATCATGAATCTTTTCGTAATTATAAAACTTAGGAACCATTCATTCCAAAAACCAAAAAACTAATAACCATACTTGAATGTAAAATTACAAAAATAAACTAACAACAATTCATTCCAAACAATAACATCACACCCTATCCTTAATCATTCCATTATATATTTATTTCTTCTACAATTTACATGCCAAAACTATTTTCAATCATGCATTCTAATTTTTTTATGTATATATCATAAACCAAAACTTCAAAAAATTGAAGAAATTATCTCACACAATCTACTATAATTTCAATCTCAAAACATAAATGAACTAGATCTCAAAACATTCTACTATAATTTCCATCTCACAACATGTAAGAAATAGATCTACCGTATTTTCATTGGAAAAAAAAACAATAGATCAAGTTAATCTTACTTAGAGGAGAGAAGCAACGAATGGGGCGACGTGAAGATGGGTCCTGCAAGCTTCCAAGGAGTCTGATGAGCTTCCAAGAGAAGGAAGGAGGAGGACAGTGTGATGAAAAGTTGAAAATGAGGGCAAAATAGAGGCAACGTGGAGTCTTGACAATGTGAATGAGACAACAACAAGAAAAATTAGGGGCGACAAAGATACATTCGTGGCAGAAAGTCTAGGAGAGGAGAGATCGTGCAGGGGAATGAGGGGCGTTGTGTGGGAGGGAAAAAGAGCATTGGAAAAAAAATAAGATTAAGGATTTTTGTTTTAAAAGAACAGACAACAATCTATTAAAATCCACTGGCATTAGTCTACTTAAGCGATGTTAATAATAAACCATCGGTAGATCTCTATGTTGGATTTTTTTGTCCTAAAACTCGTAGTTTGTAATCATATTCTTTTCAATAAAGTCGTTATTGAGAAATTAAATTTTATAATCTTAAATCCAATAAACTAAGCCCCGAGTCTATTTTGAGTAAACTTTAACTTTATGTAGAGACATAAACGTGGATCAAGTTCGACTATATAGCCTAAATATTTTATAGTATATGAATAATGGTTGATTTCCTTATTTAGAAAAACTATGGATGTAGCCCGCTTTGTAGTAAGTACAAATGAGGTGATCCTGAATGGTTCATGTAGAGACATGAAAGTGAGGCATCCTATGTAAAATACTTACATAAGACTGAACCTTGAAATAGTCACATTTACGTTATAGCACTGTTTACTATTTAAAACTGACTATCTCGATTACTGATGAGCTAGGTAACTTAATCTTAATCTTGAGCTAACTATGAACTCTTGTTCACACGAGATTATCCTTAGATCTACATAGGTGAGTAAAGCTCATCAGTGTTGGCCCAATAAGCCTTCATTTTAAGGGTAAGATCAGGTGGATAGTTGGGGATATGTGATGCAAAATGAAATTCATTCCTACCCGCTTTAGGGTTAGTGGATAGGTTGTTCTCTTAAGCACTGAATCCAAGTCTTGAACAAGTGGCCCCACCTTCTCATTGGCCTGAGAGGGATTAAATTTATAGGTTGAACCTTAAATCAATTGTTCAATAGTGGATCAGTGGGACTTAAGAAGAAAGATGTAGTTTTGGGGGTAAAACGATATTTTGACCCATCAAAGGTTATGAACAACCTGTGAAGGATTAACTTACTGTTCATGGTTTTATCAAATAGACACAAATATATCTATAGTGAGGGGAGTGCAACGATGAGACTTTAGTGGAATGACCCGTTAGTTAACAAATGTTGATTAACTCGCTCTAAAAGAGTTTAGTCAGTTAATCTTGAATCGTTGGGGCCCATGGTCTATAAGTCCATTAGGTTCCCCTGCTAGCTCATATGGAATAAACTTAGAACAGTGTGATGGAATAAATTGAATTGTTCGAATTGGGAGAAGAGAGAGAAATTGACAAATATATGTGATATAGTCGTCAGATTTCAGATTAGAAATAGAACTTTATATTTAAATAGGATTTAAATATTACAAATATGAATATATATTCATACTCTGAGGCTCGAAAATGATGGAAATAGTCAAAATTGTAAAAAGTCAAAATGTTGACTTTTGATTTTGAAAAGTCAAACTTTGACTGATAATATGTTCAAATATGATTTGAATTTTAAGAAAATGAATGTGGATTCATGCTCAGGAGATCAAAATTAGTTAAGATGGACAAAATAATAAAATGTTAAAATGTTGACATTAGGTTTAAAAAGTCAAACTTTGACTTTTGACCAAAAGACTATTTTGCCATTTAACCAAAATTAGTTGGAAAATCCAATATTTTGTTGGATAATCCCACTAACTATAGTGGTCTAGGTGTTGTCTTTTGATGAAGACAAAAAGTCTATCAGAGAAAGTGGACTTTGAGTTGTTGGCCTTTAGTTTTGCATGGACATACAATTTTGCATGGAAAATCCTTATAAATAGGATCTTTGAACTCATTTAATGGGTTGACTATTTTTGAATTTGAGCTTTCACACCAAATTGTATTTCTTTTTCTTATTTAGTTAAAAAAAGAAGAAATAAAATTTATCAAGCCCATTTCTTTTTCCATCTCTTTCTCTCTCCCATTTTCTTTATCCAAGGGGTCCCACAATCCGTTTTTGCGTCCAGAGGATAGTAGGTCAACTTTAGTGGTTGTTCAGGAAAAAAAACGAAGCTTCGAATGTAAGTATTCTAAAAATCCTATTTTTCGATTTAGGATTTTTTCGTTAATTAAGTGCATATAGGGTGGAATTTTGATTTTTTTTCGGTATGCATGTCTTAGTTTTATCAGTCTACTTATGCCGACGATGCAAAAATAATTCATCGACAAAGACCCTTCTATATCAATGCTCTAATTTTTACGGTTGCTGATTCCATTTATTACCAAAGATTAAACAATCCGTTGGAGAATATCACTTCTGCCAACACCATTTAGAGGTGTCACCATGTTTGTTGTCGATAGAGGCCAAATTTTTGTTAGTATTTTTTTTATAATTTCTCTTTGATTAAACCAACCATCGACCATATTTTTAATAAAATCGACCATTGGGTGTCAATTCAGTCGATTTTAGTCGTTCTAATCAGTTTTTGGGTGTTGATGTACACTCCTGAATAAAAGATGTATGTATTTGGTGTTACATGAGAATAATATCATATTTACACATAAATAAATCATTTTATTGGTTTGGTTTTGTGATCACTTTTAATATTTTTATGCATATAAGATATAAAATTAAATGAACCTCCATATTAGTTGATTTTATACAGTTAATTTATGTTCATTTTATAGTTAATTATCTTACATTATTTGATTTTTTAAAAAAAATTATTTAATAACCATAGTTTCTGTTACATAGTGGACTATACGAATACAAAAATACAGTGAAATGTTCATTTCAAATGAGAATGTTTAATCATTTGAGGGATAATTTGGTTGAAGGTTTTGCAAATGCCTATGGATAATACGCTTGAGAAAAGGGTTCGTTAGGGACGAGGAATAACTTATGATATTTTGGAGACTATAATAGTCTACGATTGGAGTGTAGACTATGATAGTTTATGTTATTATAGTTTGCGTTTCAGGTGCAGACTATCATAGTCCGCGTTTCGGGTGCAAACTATTATAGTATGTGTTATTATACTCTATGTTTGAGGTTCAAACTATTATAGTCTTTGTTATTATAAGTTGTGTTTGAAGTGTACATTTTGATAATCTGTGTTATTATTAGCTGTGTTTGAGGTAGAAACTACTATAATATGGGGTTTTCACTATTTTTTCTTTCTACATATACACGGTTGATTTATTAAATCTTTCTAATTATGATATTCATTTAATAAATTTAGCCTCAATCTTGAGTTTTCATTACTTTTTTTTTTTTCAATTCATCTATATGGTACATCAAATATTTTTTTTCTTGAAATGCTTTTATTTAACCTTGTTAATTACGATGTTCATTTCATAAATTAAGTTTCAATCTTTATTTTCACTATTCTTTCCTTGCATCCATATATAAGGTACATGAAAAAAGTATTCTTCAAATGATTTTGTTTAAACTTCTTATTTACGACGTTCATTTTGTAAATTTAGCCTGAATATTACTTTTTCACTTCTCTTTTTTGCCCTACACATATAATGAAAAACACATTATTCCAAATTGATATTATTAAATCTTCTTAATTAGGATCCTCATTTGATTAATTTTGTGTTAATCTCCACAAAGCCATTTCCTTATTGCTTTATCTTATTGTGTTCGATATTAGTTTAAACATACGCCATTTCTGTAAATTCATTTGTGTCGTAAATATGATATCATCTGTTTGTAAAATTATATATATCATATATTGTTCAATTCACTACTGTATTCTAAGAATTTTCTACTTTCTAGGATTAATGAAATATTAGATATAAGGATGAACTTAGGAATGGTGTAGTTTAGCAAGTGCCCCTTGATAAAAAACAGAAGGAAAATGTTTATTTGTAGCAAAGTTTCCCCGAGATGTAACGACCCAACTTTTCGAACTAAACTATGGTCATTACTTTGATACAAAGGCACTTCTTTTAAACATGAGAGTTTATAAAATCCATGAAAACAAATAAACATCAAATAAATCTTTATTCATGTCCTGTTTCAAACAAAATTAAAGGTTCGAAAGTATTATTTATGAAATCAAGAAATAAACTATCATGCTAATTAAACATGAAATTCATTGCAGTCACAGCTGCTGAAGTAAAACAAAAGAAAACTGTAAGAGAAGCTATTTTAAAGAAAATTTCCCCTATGGCAATCACGTCTCCTTGTCCCTCGTCGGTTGGCCTCTTGTATTACCTTTGCCTGAAAAAGTTAAACATAAAATGGTGAGTATAAACATACTCAGTAAGAGACCCACTACTGAGCCCATTAGGGAAAAAATAAATTGTTAATTTTCTAATGGGGTACCCTGCACAGTCACAGTCTTGTGATTCCATAGGATACATATAATCAGTCTAACGCCCCGAAGAACGCATAAATCAGTTTAGTGTTCTGCAGAAACACATATAAGTCTAATGCTCCCGTAGGATGCACATAAAGTGGTGATCCCATAGGACACCTGCAAGGTAACTACTCAATAGGAAACTAACAATTTTCCCCCCAGTCCATTCTAAACATCTTAATAGTCATTCATGGTTCAGTCAAATATTCTCAACACATAAGCTTTTCAGTTAACCCCTAACGGTCATCTTATTCTAATTATTTAGCCCAAGGTTGGTTAGTAACTTATCAATACATCAGTCAACAAACTAAATAATCATAACATCTCCTTAGTCCACAAGAACACAACCATAACATTCCCTCAGTTCTCAAGAACACATCCATAGTTTAGTATATCATACATCCAGTCAAACAACAATCCGCCAGTTAATCCACACTCTATATAAGCAACATCTACGAGTTTCAGTCATTTCAACATCCATAGGTATATATATACATATAGTTCCAGTCAAACACAAAATACATCCAATCTCAAGTCTACTTCAATATATACCTATCATCTCTGACATCCATCCTCAGTTTAAAAACAAGCATACAATTAACATATCCTACTTTAAGGATTTCAACATTCATATATATATAGTTCTAGTCAAACACAATATACACTCAATCTCAAGTCTACATCCATACGTATATGTGATAACCGACATCCCTACTCAATTCAGATATAACCATACAGTCAAAATAACTCAAAATTATAGGTGAGACTGGTAGTAGAGATCCCTTACCTCAATATTATGCAAGTTCGTTGATCGAACTAACTTGAATAATCAACTCCTAAACATAAGTACACAAAAAAAATCAACAATTTTTCCAAATAATTTCATCTATCAAATTCAACCAAATGTGAATTTGACACTTATCCAAGTAATTGGAGAATCAACTTCTAGAGAAGCTTCCTGTGAAACTCAAAGGTTCTAGTAACAATTCATCAATATCACCTTCAAAGATCAGACACCCAAACAATTAATCCAACATTAACGTTTACGATAACTATGAAACAACTACAAAATCTGTAACTTTAATCTTACCAACAAAACTCCAATGACTCGTGGCAAGGTGGAAGCAACAGTGTACAACACAACCAAACGGCATGGGTTTACAACCCGTGGCTGGAAGAGAAAGAGTCACGCTGCGACACTTCGCAGACGGAAACAGAACGGCGTAAAACGCGTACTTGATTTCGATTCTAACGATCCAAGGTTGGGATGGGCTTCGACAGAACAAAATCGGCTCAAGACGCATGGCGTGGGCAGTTGGCGAAGTTGGAAGATGCAACAACGACTTCACGAATGGAGAAACGATGTGACCAACGACGACAGAGAGAAAATCGATGATGGTGAAGGATTTTTAAAAACGAAGAGCAAGAAGTAGTTGTTGTTTGGAAAAGAAAAAGAGAAGGAAGAAAAGAAAAAAAATTATGGAGGGGTGGCGGCTGGTTCTCACGGTGAAGAAGGAGAAGAAGAAAAGAAGAAAAGAAAAGAAGAATACGAAAAGACAAAAAAAATTATATTTTATAACTTTTTTCTTTCTTTTTCCTTAATTCCCGTTTCCTTTGCTTTCTTTTTTTTTCTTTTACATTTTCTTTTTTCTTAAAATAATAATAGCAATAATATAATTATAATATAGAGGAATTTTTTAAAATAGTAAATTTTACAAAATATTTACGACCTATAACAAATTCTATCATTGATAGTCATTGATATTGATATGCTATAGTGATAAAATCTAAAATTTTGCTATAAATTGTAAATATTTTAATTTATTTTGTTATTTTTAAAAATACCCCTACAATATATTATTACTTTTTCATTTTCTTTTTCTCTTTCCAAAATAACAATTCTCTCTCCTCATTAAATCATCATCAATTTCAACTTTTTATCTTCTTCTTTTATTTTTTTTTCCCAAAAATATAACAAAATTATATATTATTCTTACTAATTATATTGTTTTCAATAATATAATTTTCTCAACCTTCCAAAACTTCACACACACACATATATATATGCTCAAAATCCTTAATTCTCACCTAAAAAATATATTATCAAGATCATTCTCTTTTAATAAATCCATAACAATATAGAAAAAATTTCAATCTCCACAATTAATTAGATATTCTTCCATAAATATTTATTAAATTCTAATCTCCACAAAAACAATCAAATCTCTCAAGTTATCTAAAATAACACCCAAATAATTTCAACATAAAATTTAAATTTAATTAAGATAATTAAATTTAAAATTACCTTAAAATTTGGGGTGTTACACGAGATCACCCTGAGTTTTAAAACTCTTGGCAAAGTCCTTCGATATCAGGGTTACTTTGCTTGTTTTTCATCGCTATATTCCCATTTCCTCGAGTTTTAAAACATTTTCCTTCTATTTTTCATCTCGATGTAATTTTTTTCCCGAGGTTGTTCCTCAACATCAACGAAACCAATGTTAGTCAATGATTCGGGTTTTGAAGGCAAGGTCTAGAAACCTAGCTTTCAACAAAACCTTTCACACAGAAGGAGGAGGGAATCTCAGTTTAGGGGTTGAAAACGGACTATTTAACAAAAACAACAAAAGATTTTGAGAGGAAATCGAAAAGGGAAACGATGAAGATTTGAGATTCGGAGACGAAAACAAAAGGGAAAACGTCAGAGATATAAGATTAGGAGAACAGTGGGAACATAGAGATGGAAAAAGAGAAAGAACACAAGAAAAAGGAAGAAGTGAGAAGAATTTTGCCAGATTGAGAAGGGGAGTGAGAAAGGATTAAGAAGGAAGTTGAGAGGGGAGTGAAAAGGTATTAGGGTTTTCATAATCTGGGCACCAAAGAAGAAATGGGTTATTTTAGCCGTTGATAGAGCTATTAATTTTGAAATTAAGACAGTTGACATGACATTATCTCTAAATAATAATAATAATAAACAAAACATATTAATTGTAAATAATAATAATTAATACGACTGTCATTGCCACATATTAATAGAGAGAGGAGAACTCAAAAGAAAGGAGAACTCAAAATATATTATCTATAGGAGCTTGGTGATAACTGTCTTCTAACAAACTAACTAATCAACTGTGTAACAGAAAAATAACTATCTAACAGTTCTACTGTTAATAGTCTCCCTCAAGTTGGACAATGATTGTTTATGATGTCTAATTTGGATAGCAATCTAGTCAAGGTAGACTATGGTAGTGCTTCGGTAAACATATCAGCTAGTTGTAGGCTAGACTTGATAGGTAGAACTTTTAGGAAGCCCTCAACTATCTTGTCTCGAACAAAATGACAAACAATCTCTATGTGTTTTGTCCTTTCATGCAATGTTGGTTTAGAAGCTATTGTCCTTGCTGCCTGATTGTCACAAAACACAGTAGTTGGCATTAAAGTTTTTACATTACGGTCAATAAGGAGCTGAGATATCTATACTAACTCACTGGTGACTGATGCTAAGGCCCTATATTCAGCTTCTACAGAGGACCTTAAGACTATTGCTTGTTTTTTAGATTTCCAAGAGATGATAGAATTTCCTAGGTGTTGAGATTTATGTCATAGAACTCATAGATTATAAATATAATCACATGACCGTTATTAATAAAGTGTTATTCTTATAATTTCAATAAGTGTTATTGATTATTTTATTAGTTTTGTCTTAATAACTCAAATCCAACAAACTAACATCCTAAGTTATTTAATGTGTTTTGAACAGTATGTAAAGACATACAATGATCAATGTTCAAGATCAACTTAAAGATCTGTAGTATATAAAAAGGTCAGGGTGTAACGCCCCAACTATCATACTAGCTGGAGACATTACCCTTTTAAAGTATTTTTAAAAGAATACAAAGACTAAAATATAGGTAGACATTTTTCAGT
>JBBPDI010000022.1:17052585-17063277 GCA_037974545.1 Cucumis variabilis
AGAACTAACAATTGCATATATCACTAAACCATACATATTGTTGGTCATTACATACTTACAACAACTCAAAAATCTATCATATGAATAAATTGTTCTACCACTATGTCTAATATGAACAAAATATATACCTAGCCAAAAAATCAATTTATAAAAAAATTTACCATAAGAACCTTATACCCCATATCTATATTTTAATTCACCTGTATCTAATACCAATAAAATATATATGTCTAGTTAACCCAAAAAAAAATCATCTAACCCAAAAAATATCATTGATTCACCTGAAACCAATAAATTTATATGTCTAGCTAACCCAAAAGAACTCAGCTAACCACCATCATATGTGGCCACCCAAAAAATCAGCTAGCTCTATTCGCACTTCCTCCAACTCGAATTGACTGTATGAGCTCCTCATATTAATTTGATATAAAACTCAAAATATTGAAGTTAATACTTTGCTTTGTTAAATTATATACTTGAATTGTATAAAATAATTCAAATAGTCATCAAACAAAACATACCAAATCTTTGACAATTATGCTCCCTTTAGTGATTATATCTCTCATGTATCTCATTACATAGTACCCGCATTCAGTGGTTCTGACTTGTAAAGGATATTGTAATACATAAATTACCAAAATTCTTAATGTTGCAAATAGTCCATATAAGTATACTTTTAATTAATGAATAAATATGTTTTCAATTACCTTCACTGTTTTCTATATTAGTTGTTTTTTACCTTTTTAATATTTTTCTGGGGCTCGAAAGATCGTAATAACCCTATTGCCAAGAAACAACTACACGTTATAATAAAGTGAACTTTAAGATGGAAAACATCATGAATGAATTATGAAAAGATATTAGATATGTAGCAGACACGTAAATGAGCTTCTTACATATGATGTTTTTCGTCCTAAAGTTCACTTTATTATAACGTGCAGTTATTTCTTGGCAATAGGGCTATTTTAAACAGTAAACGGAAAACAATGCATTTTACTCCACTTCTATCTCGACAGGAAAACAAGTGCGACGTTTAAGCACTGAGAGGTAGCTCACCTTAAAGAAAAGAGGAAATGTGATGATGTGCTTATAACTAAAGAAACCTAGATATAGATCGTTTCACGCATTCTTAGCATTTGTATCCCAAAAGGCGAATAAATGTGACATTTAGGCATCGAGATGTTGCTCGCCTTAATTAGAAAATGACTATACTATGATCTATATCGTATCAAAGACGTAACAGAACTCTTTTAGCAAGTTAGTTCACATTTCATGTTCTTTCATTTCATTTCCCCTTCTATTGAAGCACTTAGTGTACATAATAGATTTTACTTTTGCGATACTGTGAAAATAAAATATTGTAAAAAATCAAATCGCATGAAATTGACTTAGGCGTTAACTAGATTTGATAAAAAATTTCCTATGTTCGACCTTGGCTTATCCAGAAAACCTCTCACTTCACTTATAATTGGACAAACGAGAGAAAAACTTGTACTCAATGTTGACTATCATTAGAAATAGCAACATTAGACATAGTTAGCATTTTTTAACATATAGCCATGTCTTTATTACCTAGCTAAAGTCGTATACTTAGAATACCAGTGAAAAATTTACGAATTATGATAGGATAGAATGCATCTTGTATAGTAACTAAAGCATGCTGTCCTGTCCATCTACCATGTATGTATAGTAAATAAATGCTAAAATAGTATACTCACACACCTGAAAACGGTCAATCTGCATATAGTTTTACAAGCATATATCCATCCAGAGATAAAAATTTGAATTCACCTCTATTTACAAATGTTTGAGTTGAACTACAAAAATCACAAACATTATATCATACTTTTCACGCACATCTATGAAACTAGAATCAATCAACTCATAAAATAACAACAAACAACGTCAATCTCCACCACCGCAACCTCCTCCACCACAGCCTCCGCCACCACAGCCACAACCACCTCCACCATCATCACCGCCACCTTTTCTCCTTCGAGTATTAAAGAAGTCGCTACAAGCAAATATTATCATTGATAGGAGAGAGATGGATACAAGAATGAGAGAAAGCAAGCTGAAGCCCCCCGAGATGGACATGGTAACATCTCCACTAGAAGCAGAAATTGGCCTCCCCATTTTCTTCACTTGATGAAATTTGCCCAAGGATATATATGTGTGTATATATATATATATAACTTGTGTATTATTTATAGTGACTGTCATGTTGTATAGGGTCCCAATAGAAAATATTTTCCATACTTAATTTATTATATGATAACGTTAGAAGACGACTTTCCTGGAAAATTATTCAATTTGCTTTTAAGTGAAATCATCAACAATGTGTATCGCAGTTGCTTGCAAAATCAGGGTTTAAGTTGAAAATTCCAAATTTGACTTTTGCAAGATACATCACCTGCCGTAATATGTGATTGGTTATAACAAAGATTAGGAAAAATAAATTTTTGATCTCTAACCTCTAGGTTTAGTTTGTATTGGATAGTTAACAGATGTTATTTAATTTTAAATTTGATTTCAATTTAGTTTTTAGATTTTAAAATATTATAATTTTATCACTTAAATTTAAGATTTGTTTTGTTAGAATTTGTAAAATTAATTAATAAGTCTGAAGTTAATATATCGTATTTATAATGGATTGAATCTAACGTTTTGTTAGTTTCAATTCTTTTTATTCATAACAAGCTTTCTTAAATAATTATTTTAATCTATTAATAAATTTTCTATAATAAAAAGTTTTAATTTCTTTTCACCAACTTCCCAAAAATAAGATTAAATCTTTGGAAAAAAATGACGAAAACTTTGACTTCTTAAAATAATTCACAACTCACTAATGAAACACACGCATGTATATGCCAAAAAATCATTGTAGTTTATTTTGTGCGACCAAGTCAATAACTTGCCCAAGTCTCTTACTTTGTCTAATAGTTAATACTAATCAATGGATAAACATTTTGTCACCAAATTTTAAATTTATTTCCTTTTCATATTTATACTCTTAGACTCAACAAATATATAAAATTTTATTTTTGACCAGAAGAACAATGAACTTTTGTAGTAATCCAACTTTTAAAATGCCTAATTTCATTCACAATTATAAGGATAAAAGTTAGATATTTTTTTAGAAATCTTTTAAAAAATATAACAAAACGGCAAAATATTTAGTACACAGACCCACGAAAAAATGAAAAAAGCCCACAGGTCCACGAAAAAAATACCAAAATGCCCAGTGACTAATTGACATCCAACACCCGTAATATATTTAGAAAATGATTATTTAGATTTGATCGTTTAGATTTGGGTACCCATATTTAAACGGTTTAAAAAAATTTTGTACATGATCATCTATATTTAGTACACGATCAATTATATTTGGAGTATGATCATTTAAATTTGGTTACTCAAATCTACACGATTTTTTAAAGATTCTTTGCATTTATATTTGACTATTTTTGGACACAATCGTTTAGATCTGTCAATCCAATATCCCAACGATTTTATATTTGACAGATGATCTTAAACAACCAAATAATATTTTTAAAAAAATAGATATTTTATATTTGGTATATGATCTTAAACCAAATAACAATTTGAAAAAAAAATTGCAGAAGAAGAGAAAATGACGATGGAAAGGAAAAGAAAAACTGCGGAAGAAAGAAGATATGGAAAGGAATGACAAACGAAAATATTTTTAAGAAAATTGTAGAAGAGAAAAAGACGATGAAAAAAAATTACAGAAGAGGAAGAGAAGAAAGACGATAGAAAGGAAGGACAAACGTAAAATATTTATAAAAAAATGTCAGTTTCATGTGCTTTTTAATTTTGTTACGCGGTAAAATTTTGGTTTTTTTTGTTTGGATAAATGTTTCGAAGATGTATGACCTAAGTTAATAAGGGTACTAAGTTATGGCGTTAATTACAAGGGTACTAACTCATGGACCTAATTTTTTCTAGTATTTTGTTAAGAAAAAAAGCATAAACCATAAAAAAAATATATAATCAAAATCAAATGAAACCAAAACTAAAAGTTAAAAGATCATTAAATTACCCGTTTGGTCCCTAGAATTTCAATTATCTTTCCTTTTAACTCCTCTACTTTATTGTTTTAATAAATGGATATTTTCAAATATATAAAAAAAATTAAAACTATTTACAAAATGTAGTAAAATCATTCAATTCTTTGTAGCTCATTTGAGGTTTTTTTTGCTATAGTGTGTAAATAAATTCAATTTGTTTTTTCTATGTATGACAATTCCTCTTTAATAAAACTCAAATTCAATCCATAATTTAGTTTTGGGGATTTTTAAAAAATATAACAAACCGATAAAAGATTTACAATGTATAGAACAATTTTGAAAATGAAAAAAAGTCACAATTCCACAATGGGAAATACAAAAAATGCCCAAGTCAACACATGATTAATTGGCCACACACACACGTGTAATCCTTCTTCTAAACGATCGTGATATTCAATGTGTAGAAAATGATACACTATTGTGTAGGTAGTATAAACACAATTGTGTAGTTCTTTTTAACGATGGAAAAAATACTTCAAATCTAAACAATTGTGTTGACTATGGTAAACTATCGTTTAGATCATATCCATATGATTGTGTAGTTCTTTTTAAATGATGGAAAAGGGGTTTCAATCTAAACGATTGTATTGACTATGGTAAACGATCATGTAAATCATATCCACACGATCGTGTAGTTTTTAAAACAATGGAAAATGTCTTCAAATCTAAACGATCGTGTTGATCATGCTAAACAATTGTGTTGACTATGGTAAGCGATCATTTCGATCATATCAACACGATCTTGTAGCTTTTTTAAAACAATTCAAAAAGGGATTCAAATCTGAACAATCGTGCTGACAATGTTAAACAATCATGTTGACTAGGTAAGCGATCATATAGATCATATCAAAGGGATATTTAAGCGATCTTGATATTTTGTAAGAAAGAAAGAAAAAAATGAATAAAAATAGAAGAAAATTTAGAAGAGGAGCTGAAGAAATCTGAAAGAAAAGATGAATAAATCGCAAAGAAGAAGAAGAAAGAGAAGTGACGAATTGTTCGAAATATCAAGGGGAATTAATTGAAAAGAATATATTGTTGAACAAGAAATTTTGGCCAATTAAATTCCGCCAACGTCATCACAGTAAGAATCTTGATAATTATAATTTGATTGAATTTGGGTAATTAAGTTTTCTCATATCCAACCTAATTCAGGCCTCGAGTAAAAGAATTAGGCCAAAGAAGATAATAGGCCCAAATCCAAGTCTAACAAACATAGAAGCCTGCCTAAGCCCAACTAGAATATAATGGACAGAAGCTCAAGTCCAATAAGCATATGAGCCCAAGCCCAAGTCCAAGCCTAAGCCCAGCCAAGATATAATGGACCGAAGCCCAAGTCCAATAAGCATATGGGCCCAAGCCCAAGCCCAACAAGTAAATGAGTCCAAGCTCAAGCCCAACAAACAAATGAGCCGTTAAAGTTTATGAAAATTTCCTATAAATAGAGACCTTGTCATTTATTGAGGGATCTTTGATTGAAGGACGAATTGAAGCTCTGAAGAATTGAAGATTCAAATTTTTAAAGCTCTAAAGGCGTGGAAGTTCTTATCAATCCTGAGATTGCCATCTTCTAAAAGATTGAATACTTGAAAGATTAAACAGTCACTACAAGAAAAGTAACCTTTCCCGATGTAGCAAAACATCGCCAAAAACTCTAACCAACGTCGGGGAAGGTTACCCCGACGTCGCGGATGACGTCGGCAGGCACTTTGGGATAACTGCATCGGGGATACTTTCCCCGACGTAGCTCACGTCAACGTCGGGAAAATTTCCCCAACGTAGCATGTAGCACATCGACAATGCCTTTCGCAACGCTGCGTCGTGAAAGGTTTCTGCGACGCTGTGTCGGAACAGGTTTTCGCAATTCAAGCCTCTCAAATTCGCCATTCTGTTCTTTGAATTTTGATGCTTCCTTTCCTGACTGAACTTTCTCTTCCTTTTTCTTTATGGATGTTCATTGATTTCTCGTCTTATTCCTTTTAGTATTTTTTAGGTTCATTCTCAGGATAGATTTTTTTTTCATGAAAATTTACGATTTCTCTTATTTGAAATATGAGACATAATCTTCAGAGAAGGGAAAGCGAGAAAGTATAAAGAATGAGAGAGGGAGATGAGCGATTTGGAGAAGGAAAACATGGAGAAAGTAGAGGAAAGGAGAGAGAGGAAAGGAGAGAGAGAGAGACTGAGGAATAGTAAGAGATGAGAAAGAGGGAAACAAGGACACTTTTGGCAACGACAACAGTGACGACAAAGACGAACGAACAACTGGACGAATCTCCTCCTCTCCCTCTCTCTCGGCCGATTTTTTCTTCTTTTCGTTTTGCAATCGGTTCTGTGTTGAGGGGAAGAAATAGAGTGAACTTTCCCCGACGTCTTCGAAGACGTCGCAGAAAGACACTTTCCTCGGCGTCGATTAACCCTAACGTCGCAGAAAGGTGAAATAACGAATTAATTATTTTAGACTTTCCGCGACGCGGCATCGCTGAACGTTGGTATATAAATTTATTTTCGTGTCACTTTTCGCGACGTGTGTCAGTGTGACGTCGCGAAAAGTTGGCACAGATATTCAATTGTCAGTCTTTCCGCCACGTGTGTCAATGTGACGTCGCGAAAAGAATAACCGGTGGATATTCGTGCCAACTTTCCACGACACAGGGCCTCAAGACGTCGCGGAAAGTTTAACAATCGAATTCAAATCTCCAATTTTTTGCGACATGGATCGCGCCACGTCGCGATTTATCATGAATCTGCGACATGGGGCCTCGTGACGTCGCGGAAAGGTCCCATCATATTTTATTTATTAACTATGTCACGACGTGAGGTAGCTGTGCGTCGCGGAAGGGCCTGTACGGCGACGACGTCGCGAAAGGTGGATTTCATCGACGCTTGTTTTTGCGACGTCGTTTTATGCATCGCGAAAAGTCCATATTCTTGTAGTGATTTCTTGAATTCCAGAAGATTGAAGCTCAAATTAACTTGCAACCACAACTTCTTGGAAATCGAGGAACAAGAAGTTTTAAGAAATTTAATTTATATTCAAGAGAGAAAACATCATAAGAGTGATATACAAATTCCAGTTCCCAAATTATATTTCTCTGAAAATGTTGTGTGAACATATATATTGTTAAATTTTTGTTTAAATGGGCAGGCAGTGACGTATACAACGAAAATGCACAAAAAATATCACCTAAACTTCATTGTCAAGCAACAACGACAAATACTATTAACGGATATTGAATTTCAAGGAAATTTCATTTTAGAAAAAAAGCCTTCCATAAAATAGTGATTATATATATCAAGTCATATGTGTAGCCCTACAATATAATTAATGACATATATATTAAAAATAATTATATCATTGGAAAAATGGGAAGACTTTTTAGTTACTTCATAGAAGTTGAGATGGTGAGCTCCAAGGACCTATTTTTGGTTTCTGTTATATCTTACTATCCATCTCTCTCATATCAATGGTCATATTTGCATGCGGCGACTCCGGTAACCTTCATAAAAAAAAAGGAATTATACTGGCAGAGGTGACGGAGACTGGGGCTGTGGAGGCTGATGTTAATGTATGTGTCTTCCGAGTTTGATTGATACGAAGTCTCTCAAAATAAATATATGCCATATTTGGTGTTTGTATTTAATTATACATACCATGCATGCATGTATGATTTCCAACCTGTTTTTAGGAATTATCGATCTTTAGCTGTTTTTTTTTTAATTTTGTTTTTATATGTGCTTGATGCAATGAAACATTTCATATAAAGTTAATTAAGGAGTTTTTTTAGCACAAAAAAAACAATTTTAAATTGAATTATCTTAGTTTAAGTTATTTATGATAAAATTATTGGGAGTTATTTAGATATTTATGAAAGATTATTTGTGTTGTGGAAATTAAGATTTATTAAGTATTTATTAGAAAAATATTTAATTAACTATTGGAATTGAAACATTTTTGGTGTTGTTATGGATTTGTTGAAGATATAATAATATTGTTTAATTATATATAAAGTTATGGAAGGAGAAAAATAATTATATTATTGGAAATAATATAAATATTAAAAATATTATATAATTTTGTTATATTTTGAAAAAAGCGATAAAAAAATGATTTGATGGGTTAGAGTTACTAAATAGAGAGAAAACTTTAGGTTGTTAATTTTATTTGTATTTAAATAAATTTTGGAAATGTTGAGGAAATTATATTATTGAAAATAATATAATTAATAAGGATACTGATAAAAAGATGAGGAAAGAGAATAAAGTTATTTTTGGAAGTGAAGAAATAAAAAAAGAAAAAAGAAAATGAAAAAGAATGTATTTAAGTAAAGAGGAAATAGTGATAATAATAATAATAATTATGAATTAAATAGGGGGTCTTCGTGAAACGTGCTAAGGACTATTCATCATCTTCTCCAATTTTTCTTCCTCTTAGAAATCCTAGTCGCCGTCCCTTTTCTTCTCCGTTCACCGATCGTCGTTGAAGGTTGCCGCCACCATAGACCATCGTTCTATGGCCACGCCTCTCCATCGAGCGTCAGACGAAGCCTCGTCGTCCTCCGTCGCGAGCTTTCAATCTAAGCCATGCACGCGTCCAAGACAAACTCAAGCCGTTCTCAAGCCTCACGACCGTCCAAGATCCAAGCCGCACGCGAAGACGAGCCGATCCTCTGAGCCACACGCGCGAGTAAGCCGAATTCGAGCCATGGGTTTTCTCCTCTTTTACTTAGGCCTTTTAAGTTTTTGGTTGGTTTTGATGAATAGTTGTTTGGGCCATTTTGGGTATATCCATCAAGAATTTCTTTTTAGACTCTAATTAGATTAATTTGGATTTAATTTTGGAGTTTTTCTTTGAAGATTTAATTGGCCAAATTTGGAGGAATTGAATTGTGGAATTTTTTCCAACCAAAGTTAAACTGGAATTCCTTAACTTTGGGTAGTTCAACCTCAGCTTTGGGTAAGTTGACTTTGGGATCAGTAGCAAACTGCTAAACTATTAAATTTAGTTATTATTTTTTCTTGTTGTATAGGAGTAATTCTTTGGAGAATTGGAATATTTGGATTCAGACTGTTTGCCAGAATCTCAAAGTAAGAGATTTTACTATTGGACCTTCAAATTAAATTTTAAGAGCTTGCATGTATTTACGCTTATGCATTGAGAGTAGCTAAAATGCATAATACGAGGATGATAACTGATATTACTATGATGATATGACTGATATGTTTATGATGTTTATGCTACATGATATATTAATCATGATTGAGGATGTTATGATTAATAGTCATGTCATGTCTATGAGGTTTATAATGTGTTATATGATAAGGTTGGGTGTTCTATTAGCTTTGTCTCTTAGGATCGTACTCATATGGGTGTCCCTTGGGATCACCTTTTTATGACTAGTATAAGTTCGATGAGACTTATTGTCTGTCATGTTATGTTATAACTGATGTGAGTTCGACGGGACCACTAGCCTGTCGTGATATGTTTCTTTTTTTATGATTGATGTGAGTTCGACGAGACTTACTAGCCTGTCATGTTATGTTTTATAAGTGGTTTGACGAGATCACTTACAGCTCGACTCTCTTTTAGGGTGATTCATTTGGGTTCATCGAGAGTCCAGATGTGTCCCTATGAGATCACTGGATAGCGTGCATTCGGGAGCTAATAGTTATGCGGTACTTTCTTATAGAACTCTAACGGGAAGTTAACAGACACTAACAGGACTAGTTGTGGATCCCTTACTGAGTATAAATTTATATTTACTCTTCTCTATGTTTAATTTTTCAAGCAAAGTTAGAGATAAATGCAAGCTGGCGAACAAGAAGTGAGCATAATTCGCTATAGGGGAAAATTTATGATTTCTTCCGCACTTATATTTTCAGTATTTTATTTCAAAACTCATGAGTACTCTTATGATATTTTATTTTTATTTATAGATAGGGCCCAAACTAGTATTTTATTCATTATTTTTTACATACTTTATTTATAGTTTATAAATGAGTATTTGAAGCATTTCCTTTCAAATTTAGTATTTTATTTTATTTTAAATAAAAAAAATTATTTGTTTTACTGGTAATGACCTCAATTTAGTATAAAGAATTAGGTCATTACATTTTTTATGAAAAAGATTGTTCTTTCAAACAAAGGAAAAAGAAAGAAATGAGAGTGGATAGCAGTTTAAGATTAGATATAACAACCATGTCTTTTATACATGAGTTTTTTTTCATGTAGCTATGACAAAAAAATTAGTTTTGATATTTTATATATCTTTGTTATTCCAAAATTACCTCTTCACAACTGTCCATTTGCCTTATGAGGAGTTCGATAGAAATCCAACTCTGATACTATACACCTCCATTTGAAAATACAAATTGGATAACATGTAAGCGTTTACATAAAATTTTATCGCTGTTTGCACCAATTCTTTGTTACAAAATTAATTACAGAACAGAGAAGAAATAGTCATACACGTGCTTTCTAAAAGATTGAAAAGGAGAATGTGATGGAAACACTAAACATGCCTAGCGAAATTAGGATCAAAATTTTACTCTAATTGTAACTAAACAAGTTTAGTGATTAACATGCATAAAAAACCTAAAA
>JBBPDI010000022.1:17071695-17081777 GCA_037974545.1 Cucumis variabilis
AGAGTCTACTATTGTTGAACTCATGTCTTGTAGGGAGCCATTTTCATCTTCAATTTTCTTGATGAAGCTCTTTTTTTCTTAGTCGTGCACATTTTATGGAAAAAAGAGGAGTTTTCATCTCATTCCTGTATCCATTGTCTCTTTGCTTTTTGTACCCATATCTGTGTTTCCTTGAAGATAATGTTGTTGAGATCTGATTTGATGGAGAGTCTTCTGTTGCTATCTTCTGAGCTGAAGATAATTGATTTTCCAGTATTTTATGGAGAGTCTTCTGATAGAATTTTGAGCTTCCTTTTCATCAATTTCAGTAATTTCTTTCAGTAATTCCTTTTTATGTGTTTCACATTGTTTTAACTTGTTGCCTTGCCATTGCTTTATTGAGGAAGATAGTTGCGTCAATCTTTCAATGAAAGCGTAACCTGGATGCCCCTTGTTTTCTGTGTACACCATCTTTCCACATTAATCTTAAAACCAGCATCCTTTAAGAAGACATTGTTTATTCTGAAGGAAGAAGGCACCCAATTTATGTTATTACAATTAAGAAATACTGGAAAATGATCTGAAGTAGGTTTTGGTAGTGTTCTTGTGAAGTACGGTTTGAAATATCTTTCCCAATCACTGTTGTATAGAAAGTGATCCAAACGTGACATGACTGACTAAGCTCTAAGATTTGTTCAGGTGAATTTGCTATTTCTGAGTGGAGGATCAAACAAATTGCAATGTTGTATAAACTTGTTGAAGTTTTTCATGCTTTGTTTGGCTGGGTTGCTTGAGTTAGTTTCATCTCTCCATCTGATCACATTAAAGTCTCCTCCTAGAATCCATGCTTGAGAACATGTGTTGGAAATATTGTAAAGATCCTCCCAAAAAGCTTTTTAGTATCTTCTTTTAGCTGGTCCATATACTACAGTTAACCACCAAGAAAATGAATTTGGTCCCATTATATTAGCAGATAGAGTATATGTCCCTTCTATAGTGTTGTTCACAGTATAAGTCATCCAACATTACGAGATTCCTCCTGAGTTTCCATTTGACTTTTTGTAAATCCATTTGATGCTTTTTGGGTTCCAGAGGGGTTTTATTATGGATTTTTTAATAGAGCCTAATTTAGTTTCCGTGAAGATAACAAAGTTAGGATCATAGCATGCAAGAACACTTTTTATTTTTGCTCTTTTATGGGGAGAGCCCAACCCCCTTTACATTCTTACTGATTAACTTCATTTGACACCTACATTCCCTTCAAAGTCCTTGGCCAAGCAAGTCCCAATACCAGCTGCATCTAGATTGCCATTTTTGTTTGAAGGCTTGGCTTATCTAAGTAGCGAATTGGTGAGAGCTTCAAATTATTTTCCTTTAACCACATAACCAACCGCTTTTTGAATTCTTGTTCTGCCTCCAGTGAATTCTCTTCTCTTTTGATGCCCCGATTGATTTCGTCATCAGCAATTAAATGGAGAGGGTTGTTGTATATGTGAGGATCACTATTTTCTTGAGATACTTGTGTGTCAATTACAAAATCCGGGTCCAAAGACAATAATTCACTTTCATTCTCTTGTGTGTTCTGTGAATCTTATGTGGAATAAAAAATTAAGTCAACTATCAAATCGCAACCTTCATTGTTTCTCCTTTCGTCAGATGTCATTTGTATAGGCATCATGTCGCTTTTTGAAGAGGATCTAGTCTTGATTCTATAGGCTTTTTGTGTAGATCTCTTTTCTGGAGTTGGCTTCTTTTTTGGACTCCCCTTTTTCTCTGTCTTATTTAACTCAGAAGATTTCTTTGTGGGTGCACTGCCATGGTTGTAAGTTATTGTGTTATTTTTTGGTGATATGAAACACACCTTTTTTTTTTAGCAATCCTTTGAGATTTTGTTATCTCCTTCTATCATATCTTGCATTGAATACAAATCTTCTTGTTGTGTAGAAGTATCTTCAAGCATTAAAGCCTTTCCTTTATCAAGAAATTTTGTTTCTTCTTTTCTCTTGGCTGCAACAGGATTCCAAGAATCATTGTCATTTAATTCCTTGGCTACTATGAGATTTTCAGGATCAATTGTATCATCTTTTGATATAATTTTTCTTTTTCTTTTGATTTTTTTTTTTTGTTGGGATAGATGTGCTTCTGATGAACCGATATTGCTCTGTGTTTGGATTGTAATCCTCAAACTCTAATGTTGCTTGTGTTCTGAAAGATCCATGAAGTTTAACATCTCTTTCTGTTAACTACTTTCCATTCCCGTGAGTGACTGTATGGACAATGAACTCATTACCATCTTCATCCCTAATGCTTATACTGGCCGAAATAAAACCAGAAAAGTTGTATCTTATTTTGATGAAGGCCTCCATCAAATTTTTTCATTCTTTGAGTCTCCTTTGCAACTGTTATGAATCCGTCGCAAGCGTTTCCAATCAGAGTAAAAGTATCATGATTCCACGCTGATAATGGAATTCCCCTAAAAGATGTCCAACCACCATTACTAGGAACAAACTTTTGAGAGGCGTGTATTTCAAATGACCATTTTTCCAATTTGACAGCCATATTTCCTATCATAGACCAACCCCTATTTTTACAAAGGAGTTTCGCTTGTGTTGGATCACGGAATGAAACAACAACTTTATCAGAATGGGAGGGGAAATGAGTGAAATTTGTGTCCAGTTGCCTTCTAAGATTTGCCATGATTTTTTTCCAATCATAATGGAACAATATTCTGGTTACAATCACTGAAATTTCACCAATGATACCTTTGAGTGTAGTTGCCATTGCTTTTTCTTCCCTCAAAGACGATGATTCACTTGGTTAGCCTTCTGTTAAGACTTTTGCATATGATCTTCTTGGCAAGTCTGAATCTAAAGATGATGAGTACGATCTACTCTTTTCTTTTGGCTGAGTTACTGGAGGACGATGCTTAGGTTTCGTTTCTACGTTTGGGCTTATCATTGACAAAAAAGAAATCCATCCATTTTTGTCTGACCCTTCTGGGACTAAGTTGCAACTTTTCCTCCCATGGTTATCAACTTTAAAGACCTCTGTTGTATGTCCACTGTGATTTGTTGTTTTCCTTACCCATATGCTATAATCATCGTATCATTTTTCAAAGAAGAAACAATTTGTCTTCGGGGTAGCAATGAGAGCCTTAAAGGTGTTTTTTGACCAAATTATGGTGTCTGTAGTTACTGAGATTGAGAAAGCTTACGTGAACCCATTTATGCGATCAAATAGCACTGTGGACTAGCTTGCTTTTCAAAAGAAAGTACAAAGACTTTCCTTTCAATTTTGCATGAATGTGGCAAGTATTGGAAGAAAGCCATTTTTGGTAATGTTATGTCGGTTGTTCAGAAGCAAAAAGATGAGAAAAAGGTTAGAGTTTGTACCTTTTAAAAAGAAAACCACCTGAAAGATCATTGTCATCAATGCAATTGATGGGTTGTTGCATATACGAGTAAATGTGATGAGTTGCCATTTTTGTTAATCTGATCTTCAACTAGAGTGTGATTAATGAAGTTTGCCATCAAAGACGCACAGTAGGGATGATCTAGATGTTTTCTGATGGTAGGCTTTAGTTTAAAGTAAATGACGGGCCGGTATTTTAGAGAGAGGAGAGAGCACTTTTTAGAAGATCTTCTTGATGGTAGACTTTAGGTCTCATAGCTTCCCTCTTCTTAGACATGTTAATCTTGAAATTGGAGGCCTTCTTGTTTTTCTACTTGAAGTTACCCTCTTGCTTTAGGAGTTAAATTTTTAGCAACTTCAATTTGTAATAACTCACAATTTTTCTTGTACTTGATCATTGTTTTTTTTTTTATTATTATTATGTAGAGATTGAGTTGTCTCCTGTTTCGTTGTCTTCTATCTGAAATGAAAAATAATGCTTGTGGGGTGAATCCACTGTGTGGTTAACTTCTATTGAAGGATCTTCCATATTGTACGGTTTATGGTTATCTTTACATTTATTTTTTTTAATTGTTCTTGTCAGTTTCTTGCTTTGCTTCATCTTTTTTCACTCGATATAGGAATGATTGTTTTTCCTCTTTGATTTTCTCATTACCGTGTGTGACACCCGTTTTTAATTCTAGTAAAGGAAGTAAAATTTTGACTAAAACTACTATAAAAATTGGCCTTTGAATATATGCGTGGAAAGGATTAAGCGACAAAATCTTTGATTGTTAGAATAAATTTTGTGATTAAGAAGTTAATTCACGAGGTAGTTTTGAGAAAAGAAGGATTTGTAGTAGAATCTATAAGTTTAAACGCTCTACGAATTTAGTTTAAACGCTCTCAGAAAAAAATTCGTAAGCTGTAAAATGACTAGGGGTTTGAGTAGTCTTTGCGATAAGAACCAAGACTTTCGCGATGAAGAAGTCTAAGAGGAAGTCTTGAAGTTTAAATTTGTGATAAGTGTTCTAAGCGAGCAAAAGTTGGTTAGTTCGCGAGGAAGGTTTCTTGTAAACATATATAACTACACGATAAGGTTATTCGCGAAAATTGTTTTGGTTAAAGTTATTTGCGGTATGGGGTTAGGCGAGAAGTAAGGTATGGCTAAGACAATGTTAAATCTGATTCGACAGGGGTTAACTTGTTAGATTAAAAAAATGTCTCTTCCCTCTCCATGAGTATAGAAGAAAGAGGAGAATTTTTGTTAAAGTGCAGTGAGTGGTTTTCTTCTTAAGTGTTTTGTGGTTTCGCTTTACTATTTTGAAAGATAATTTCAAATGAGAGTTTTAGAAAGATATTTCAATGAGAAGTTTGTGTGTTCTAGCATTAAAAAAATCATGTTAAAGCTTGATTTGATGATTCCTTGATATGATGCTAACTTTTATGTGCACATAAAGAGTCAAAGATGTCATGGGGTGTACGGACCACATGGTGATAAGAAGCTGACTTATGCATTGAAAGGAGAGTATAAAGCTTAGCGGCCTGAGCAACAAAGATGAATTTGTATGTTCTGAAATGCTGTTGATACAGTAGTCAAACGCGAGGTAATGAGACCAAGCGTAGAGAATGATTCGAGATCCTGGCGAAAGGAATGAATGTTAACTAATATGTGTTTCTGTGAAATTGTTATGTTATGAATATGTTAAGCATAAAGAAAGGTTTATGTGATATGAAATTATTTGATGTTATTTATGCGAAATAATATTTATGAAAAGTTATTGCGAAAAGGATTTCATAAAACCTCAGTCTTTTAGACCTTTCAAAAATTCATCTTCCAGGATCATGTGTTTAGGCTAAGTAGAGAAGGTTGAAGGATTTGCGGTGAGATGACTCCAGACGTTTTGGAAATAAAACATTAGTTGTTTGGTTAAAGTGTTGTAATTATGTATCAAATGCCTGTTATTAATAAACATTTTGGTAGGTATTTATTATACTTGGAGTTTAGGTTGACCACTATTGCATTTTAAGTTTTGTTAGTAATATAAAAGGAGCTGAGAATAATATTTTGCGATAAGAAAATTTCAAAGTTGTAACAAACTCACATCATATTCCTACTACTTCGGCATTTTCATTGTTAGTACGGTTTGGGGTATGACACTGTGGGTCTTCCACAGTATGGACAACTTCGTATAGTTGATGTGATACATATGATACAAGAATACTTCTGTTGAAGATGAAAAGCATGTTGTTGCCTCTTCTTAAACTGTTATTAACCGCACTCTAGAGGACCCTAAAGTTTCTTGTAAGGATTTGAGTATTCTTCCAAGTAAGATTAATAAGCATATATTTCTCCATCAATTTAAGTTCTTATGTAATGATTGTCTTTTAATTTGGAAAACTGGAATTTTTTTATATTGATAGCAATCTTCGATTCATTTTGGACATGAGGTAATCCATATGATTACAAAATTGATTTCTTTTGCAATTTTTCTAGAAGTTAAATTTTAACTAAAATGCTCATTAGATTGTTTGATAGTTTTCCTTTTCTACTTTCTTGTTTCCATTTATTGTTATTTTGCTTGAGCTAACCCTTAAGCATTACATAAACAATTCAGAACCATTATCTGCAACTAATCTTCATTCTCCAAATGATGGTTCCAAAGTTTGAGTTGCATATCAGGTGTAGCTCATGGCAACTCTTTTTACTTTCAATTGTTTATAGCAATGTTGTTATTATTTCGTTTGTATGGTGTAGGGTTTACCTGGAGCATATAGTAGAGATTGCTACATTGAAAGCATATCCAAAGTGGAGACTGTCCCATGTAATGATATTGAAGTTGCATTCAAAGGTTAATAGATTTGTTTCTAAGTTGATATATACCTGAGACAAAAGATGTAAGGGGATAAACTTTACTTTTGGTATACCACACATGTTTTTGGTTATATAAGATAGCTATTATTATTGTAAATTTTTGAATAGGTCACATATAAGAAATTTTAGTTATATATTAGATTGGAATTGCGTAATTGTTTATGACATATTGTTGAGAAAAATGAAATTATTTTGGTTTACTTGTTATATTAAACTATTTGTCCTGTTTTTGTTGTGTAACTACTGGTTCGAGAGTTTATTTTATTAATGGATATGTTGCATTGAAACAAATGTAAGTAATGTAGGAAATGAGAAATAGATAATACAGTATATTTTTAATATATTAATAAACGGTATACATGACGTTCAATACATGTCAAGTATACTATCTTACTTGACATGTAAAATGAATCAAATATACTATTTTACTTGACGTGTAAAAAGTGACAAGTATACTACTTTACTTGACGTACAAAAATTGTCAAACACATCTTACTTGACACGAAAAAGGCATCAAATATATTATCTTACTTGACATGTAAAAAGCGTCAAGTGTGATGTCTTACTTGACACGAAAATGACGTTAAGAAATAGAATACTTGACGATTTTCTAGTGTCAAGTAATACGACTATACTTGACCGTCGATTACTTGACGCTTTTTTAAAACGTCAAGTATAGGTTTACTTAGACATTGCATGCATTAACATCAAGTAATCCAATTTCTGTAGTAGTGTTCGCTCCTACTTGCTTTAGGATTAGTAGATAGGTTGTTCCTTAAGGACTAAATCCAAATTCTGAACAAGGAGCTCTACCCTCTCATTGGCTCAAAAGGGATTCTGTTTATAGGTTGGACCTTAAACCAATTGTTTCAATAGTGAACCAGTGGAACTTAAGGAGCAAGATATAGTTTCAAGGGTAAAACGATATTTTTTATTCAGCCGAGATTATGAACAACCTGTAAAGGATTAACTTACTAATCATGATTATATCAGATGGACAAATATATATTTATAGTGAGGGGAGTGCAACTTAGGACTTTAGTGGAATGACCCGTTAGTTAACGAATGTTGATTAGCTCGGTCTAAAAGGGTTTAGCCAGTTAATCTCGGATCGTTGAAGCCAGTGGCAGATTCAGAAATTTTATATGGGGGGCACCAAGCACTATATAATAGATACACTAAAAAATGTTTAAAAAAATATCTCGACATTTCATTGATACTCCAATAACATTCACTACATTTGTGAAAGAAAAAACTTGAAATAAAATATATTTTGTGAAAATAGTTGCAAAAGGTAAGAATCAAATTCTTAACCTGAGGTTATAATATGAAGGCACAACGGATACACCAAAACCAAAATTTAGTTAAAATCAAGTATTATTTAATATATATCTTAATTCGACACTTCAAAATTAATATTAAAATACAAAAATTGATAATGTGAGAGAGGCACATACCCCTCTGGCACCTTAATAAATTCGCCCCTTGTTGGAGTCCATTATTTATAGGTCCATTTGATTCATCTGTTAGCTCATTAGAATTAACTTAGAACAATATGATGGAATAGTTTGGAATTGTTCGAATTAGGTAAAGAGAGAGAAACCGACTCATATATGTGATATAGGTGTCGGTTATAAGTTTGAGATAGAGTTTTATGTTTAAGTTTGATTTAAATATTAAAAATATGTATGCAAATTCATATTTGAAAGCTCGAAATTAATGAAAATAGTCAATGCTATAAAAATTCAAAATGTTGATCTTTGACTTTGAGAAGTCAAATTTTGATCGACTTTATATTTAAATCACATTTAAAATTTAAAAAAATGAATGTGAACTCATGCTTGGAAGATTGGAGTTAGTCAAGACGAACAAAATGGTAAAAAGTAAAAATATTGATTTTTGACTTTGATTTGAATGATCAAATGACTATGTTGGCCTTGGACTAAAGTTAGTGGAAAAATTCAATATTTTGTTAGATAATCCCACTAACACTTAGTGGGAACATAAGATGCAGATACCTAGCCCACTAATTAAGTTCCACTAATGGTTAGTGGAATGTTATGTGTTGAGATTTGACCAATTAATTACATGCATTTTGCATGTAATTAAGTTGTTTATAGGCATTTTTTCATTTAATTAAAGACTTTCGGTAAATTTTGTAATTTTCTTACAAAATAATATCAAATTTTTATCTCTCAAATATCAAATCTTAACTCCTCAAATTTCCTATCTCTCTATTTCCTTCACTTAGTGGGTCTCACAATCCGGTTTTAAGTTTGAAGAATAAGGGTAAACTCTAGTGGTAGTCCCAGATTCGTGTTCGTGAGGAGATATCGAGGAATCAGAAAGCTAAGAAGGTAAGTTTTTCTTTAACCCTAATTTTGTTTTAATTAGGATTTTTTAAGCATGTTAATCTCTAAATTGTTTAGATGTAATTAGAGTAGAATTTGATATGTATTTTCGTTGCGCATGTCTTGTTTTCCTTCACCAACAAGATGCATCTTTCTTTTCAATAACTCGATCATAGGAACTTCAAAATTAAGCGCACTGAGCTTGAAGCAATTCTATGTTAGGTGACCTCCTAAGAGTTTTCCTAGGATGTATGTAAGTGAAGAAAAAGCCAAAAATTTTCTTAGGATGCATGTGAGTGAGGACAAAGCAAGTTGAAAGGACTTGCGTTGGTTTGTGAAAAGAACTTCACTCTACCTTAAGACAAGTACGGATGACGTTGTCAGGTTGCATGCATTCCTTTAAGACAAGGATGATGTTGCCAGATCGAAGGAGATGCAGGAAATGTCAGGGATCGAAATTTCGAATCCTAGACCTAGGACATTACAATAAATTTGAATTTATATGAGTACAAATGTTTTTAAAAATTTGATAAAAGACGTCAAAAAAAAAAAAAAAAGCAAGTTGAAAAAATTGGGGTAGCTTTCGAGGTCTAATGTCTAATTTGCAACCAAAACAGGTTGGAACGGATACCTTTTAGGGGTTTACTTTTTATTAGAACGTTATTTTTAATGATTTAATTTATAGGAAATCATGGATCTCTTAACCTAGTTAAAGTTAACTTTAGAAAATGGTATGTCCCTATGATCTTTAATGTAGAAAGATTTGAATAATTTGAGATATTTTTTGGGTTTCCTCTCTAAGGTTTCTTTTTATGAGATATTTAAATGAGTCAATCTCGCTATTCTTTTTTTCTTGAAGTGTTAATTTTGTTCTGTTTGGTAAGTGAATCTACTTTTGGGGTGTGTTCTGTAGTTTGAGAGGACAAATGAAAAAATGTTTGTGAGAGTGAAAAATGTCTGCCAAGAAAAAGAAGAAAATTGTCAAAGAATGAATCTCACACGTTATTAATAATAAAATTTGTATGTTTCTCTAATGGCAATTTTATTGATAATTAAGCTATAAACAAACGCTATAGTTAAAATATCATGTATTGTGGTGAACGCTACATTATATTGAGAAGAGGGCTACAGAAAGCATATATTCCATACTTGGTTGCACCACTTTGATCTATTAAGAGTTTTGCTCAAACTTCACAAGGGAAATGATAAACTTGAGATTAATCTTTCTTAGGAAAGTTAAATATATACATTGGATGATGACATTGGAAATGATGTATCATCGAGTGAAATACCCTCGTATTGCGAAAAAGCGGCGTGCTGAGGACATTCCAGTGTACCTCGGCGAAGTGAGACCATCGATCGAGCGATACTGAGACCACATGAAGGATTCTCGATCCTCACGCGATTCAATAGTTCTAAAGTACCCATACCCGCCATTGAAGGTTCCATATCGAACTAACTTCCCCACCCATGACTTCTTCTTATTT
>JBBPDI010000022.1:17105652-17116483 GCA_037974545.1 Cucumis variabilis
CTTTAGGAGCTGCAGTTGTATAAACCTTTGTTGGTTATGTTTTGGTTAAGGTGTCTCCAGGTTTACTCGTGAAATCAGTTATTTTCGGGCTACACTTCATGTATGTATATGATTAGTCTAGGATCCGCTGTGTTATGTTGCATGTATAATAGTTTATATATTAGATTAGCAAGTTTAATCATGATTAAAGATTTTAGTAGAGTCGACATATACAAGTAAAGAAAAACGTTGTCAGTCGGCTTCACACCGTCTTTCGGTCTAAGCTAGCAGGTAGTCCGGAAGGGGGTGTGACAGTCCCTTTGGCAAATCTTGAAGATTTGAATGACAAAATTTTCCCATCAAGGTTGAATTGGTTTCAACCTCAATTTTTGGGTAAGTTAATTTGGGAGAATTTTTGGATGAAAACCAATTGTTAATTTTATTAATTAAGATACTTAAATTTTCTTTTATTATTAGGATTGGATTAATTGGAGATTTTTTTTGTATTGTCAGCAAAGGAATATTTTTTTAGCTAATTTCAGGTAAGAGATTCTACTACTAGGCATTCAAATTAAATTTTAAGAGCTTGTATGTATTTTAATGATGCATTGATGTAGCTAAGATGCATAATGTAACTAATATAGATGACTAAGTGTTATAAGTAATGTGTTATGACTGATATGTTATAACTGATATATTTATGATGCATGAAATATTAATCACATGATAAGGATGCTATAATTGATATTCATGTCATGTTATGATGTTATGATGTTTATGATATGTGACATGCAATGGATGGGTGATTTGTTAGCTTTGTCTGTTAGAGTCGTACCATATAGGTGTCTTTCGGAATTACCACCTATTTACACTTGTGTGGTTAGCTTTTATGAATGATTCGATGGAGTCACTGCCAGCCCGACTCTCTTTTAGAGTGATTCCTTTAGGTTCACCGAGAGCCCAAATGTGTTCTAACGAAATCACTATTTACGTGTGTTCAGGAGCACAATAGTCAACAGCCCGACTCTCCTTTAGGGTGATTCCTTCGGATTCATCGAGAGTCTAGATGTGTCCCTATGAGACCACTGTATAGAGTGCATTTTGGAGCACAATAGTTCTGCAGTACCTTCTTACAAGACTCTAACGAGAAGTTAACAGACACGTAATGGGTCCCTTACTAAGTATGTGTTTATATTCATCATTTTATATGTTTAATATTTCAGGAAAAGGTAAAGATAGAGGAAATCTGGAGAGTGAGACAGGAAGGATCCATGACATGCCATATGGGGACACAGTTTTGCTTCTGCTTTTCATTATTTGTTTTCAACGTTTTGAGCATAAACATTTTTATCTATTTGTTTTTATTATCTTTACAATTTGTAAAACATACTACAACATGTTTTCGTGGTATTTTTTAATGAAAAATTAGTTCTTCTCTTTCCAAGAAATTGTCAAAATTGTTATTTATCTTTAAGGTAATGATCTCATCTTAGTATAAAGAGTTGGGTCATTACATGAGCGCTCCAACACTAAAAAGAATGAAGAGGTAAATGAGAAGTCTAGTTCCATTCAATGTTGGAAGTTTAAAGGGTCTGGACAAATGAGCAAAGATTGTGTCAATAAAAAAACTCATGGTGATTAGAAATGGGATAATTGATTCGAATGTGATGAGCATGATGCACCACTTGAGTAAGAATCTGATGCATATGATGATAAGTACATTGAAGGAGGTAGCTTTATATCCTTAGTTACAAGACGAGTACTTAACGTACAAATCAAAGAAGAAAAGGTCGAAGATCAAAGAGAGAACTTGTTTCACAGAAGATGTTTGATTGAAGGAACTCCATGTAGCTTGATAATTGATAGTGGAAGTTGCACCAATGTGGTAAGTACTTTTCTCATAAAAAGATTTCAACTTACTACTTGTCCACATCCGAAACCATACAAGCTTTAATGGTTGACAAACAAAGGTGAACTTAAAGTAAACTTCCAAGTTCTTATTTTTTTTACCTTGGGGAGATATTAATATGAAGTCATTTGTGATGTAGTACCAATGCATGCAGGTGATATATTATTGGGGCGACCATGGTAATAGGATAGAGAGGTCATCTACAATGGGTTGTTGAATAAATACACATTTACTTTAAACAGGAAGAAGTTTACTTTGCTTCCATTGTCTTCATTTGAAGTCCAATGTGATCGAATGAGATTAAAAAAGAAAAGAGTTTAAAGAACAAGAAAGGAGAGAAGAAAGCAAGTTTAAAGAAAGATAGAAAAGTGGAAAAAAAAAGGGACAAAAGGTGAATGAAAATCAAGAGAGAAAAAAGAGTGATTTTGAGGAAAAAAAATAAAGAATGTGAGCTTGGTTATAAGAAAGGGGGAATTGAGAGACTTGTTTTCAAATGAATCACCAAACTTTGTACTTGTATGCAAAAGAATGTGTTTAGTGGCTGAACCTAACTCTAATAATGCTTTGCCTAGTGCTTTCAAGTCTTTTTTATATAAATTTAATGACATGTTTCCACATGAAGATGCACCAATGAGTCTACCTCTTTTAAGAGGAATTGAACATCAAATTAACTTCATACTAGGGACAACTCTTCCAAATATGGCTGCCTATAAAACTAATCCAACAGAGGCCAAAGAAATTCATAGGCAAGTAGAAGAACTCATGGACAAAGGTTAATTATGTGAGAGAAAGCATGAGTCTTTGTTCTGTTCTAGTAATTTTAGTACCCAAAATAGATGGAACATGGAGGATCTATGTTGATTGTCGGGTCATCAACAAAATAACAAAAAAGTATCAACATCTTATTCCTAGATTAGATGACATGTTGGATAAATCACATGGTGTAAATTTGTTTTAAAAAATTGATCTTAAAAGTGGTTATCATCAAATTCGAATGCATGAGGGAGATGAGTGAAAAACGACTTTCAAAACAAAATTTGGTCTTTATGAGTGACTTGTTATTCCTTTTGGTCTTACTAATGCACCAAGCACTTTTATGAGACTAATGAATTATATTTTGAGAGAGTACATTGGAAAGTTTGCTGCTGTATACTCTGATGATATTCTTGTTTGCTAAAAAAACTTAGATGGACATATTTTGCATGTCAAGACAATTTTGCTTAAACTTAGAGAAGAAAAATTTTATGTCAACTTCAAAAAGTGTAGTTTTTGTCTAGAACAAACCAATTTCTTAGGTTTTATTGTTGGAAAGGATGGTGTCAAAGTTGATGAAGAAAAGATAAAAGTTATTCGAGAGTGGCCCACACCAACCAATGCCACTGAGGTGAGATCTTTTCATGGCTTGGCTAGATTTTATAGAAGGTTTATTAAGAATTTCAGTAACATAGCCTCACCTTTAAATGAACTTGTGAAAAAGAATGTGGAATTTGAATGGAAAGAAAAACGAGAACATGCATTCAATGAATTAAAGGAAAAAATGTGCATGATTATATTGTCTTTGATGAAATGCTTTTTAGAAAAGGAAAATTATGTATTCCTAAATGTTCTATTCGGGAATTACTGTGAAGGAGGCTCATGGGGGAGGACTTATAGTGCATTTTGGGGAATTTAAAATATTTGGCATGTTACGCGAACACTTTTATTGGTTGAAAATGAGAAAAGATGTGAATAAAGTGTGAATGCACTACTAATTGTTCACCTTTTGAGGTTGTATATGACTTTAATCCTTTAACTCCTTTAGATTTGTCGCCTTTGCTGCCTAATATGTTTATTAGTGATGCAACTGTTTCAAGGGAAGAATACATAAAAACCATGCATAAGGAACTCAAAGAAAAAATTGAAAAGAAGAATCAAAAGCTTGTCCAAAGAAAGAATCAAGGGAGAAAACAATTGATTTTTAAACTCAATGATTGGGTTTAGATTCATCTAAGAAAAGAAAGATTTATGGACTAACGAAAGTCTAAGCTTTATCCAAGAGGAGATGGACCATTTCAAGTAATAGAACGGATCAATGACAATGCTTACAAACTTGATCTTCGAGGTGAGTACAATGTAAGTTCTACTTTTAATGTGGCTGATTTAACTCCTTTTGATGTAGGAGATGAAAACCTTGATTTGAAGACAAATCTGCTAAAAGAAAAGGGGGACGACATGAATTCAACCATGGAACCTTTGCATGTACCCAAAGGACCAATTACTAGAAACAAGACAAAGAAGATTCAAGAAATTTTTACACTACACCTTCAAAAACTAGCAACTTCACATGAAACGACAAATAATTTTGAGCCAAAAATTATTTACAATGTTAGTTTAATGAGTCAAGATGAGAATTAATCAAAGATGACATGGAAAAAGTTCTAGAAGAGTTATTTAAGGCATTATGAAGACTTTCTACATTTTTAGTTTTTTTTAATTTGGCCTTTAATTAGTATGCAATCTAGTTTTAAGTTCCTAGGTTTTATTTTCTTCAAAAGGTATTTACGTGTATTTGGATGACTATTAGGCTTCCACCCCATGCATGTATTTTCTAGGAGTGAAAAACCCAAACCAAACCAAACTGAATCGATTCGGTTCAGGTTGAACCGACTTCAAAGATAATATTACTGAATCAAATTGATCTGGGTCGGGTCAGTTTGGTTTAATTCGTTAAAGGTTAGATTAAAAATTGAAATTATTTCGTGTTTCCCTTGCTGCTGGATACTCTTCCTCCTTCTGTTTGTTTCCCTTTCGTTCATCTTTAACTCTTCCTCCTTCCGTTCATCGACTCTTTCCTTCTGTGATTCAGTCGTTCTACTTCAGATATCCTTTCGTTGAAGTTCACAGCCATTCTCCGCTCATCGTCCATTCTCCCTTTGCCATTCTCCAATTGTCGGTCATTTTTCGTTCACTGTTGTTTGTGGGTATTTTTTCCGTTTGTTGTTCATCTCCCAAAATCCCTATTGGATTTTCTTCACTTAGGTAAATGACTATTTTTTTTATAAGAAATTAAGTTAGAGTTTCTGTGTTTCAGTTATGGTGGAATGGGTATATTTCTGTGTTTGTGAATGGGTATAAGAAATTAGAAACTTAGAATAAAAAACAAAAACCAGAGAATCGTTTTATACGCACATTATTTTTCCTCCTCCAATTGCGAGGAAACCGTTAATCCCTCAATTACTCCCAAAATCATCATTCCAACTATTGGGTTTTCTGTTTTTTTCTTTCTTTTTAATTTTTTGAAAAGAATCTGTATCGTTTTAGTGGGTTATTGTTTTTAATTGCATATGAGTTGTTTTGTTGAACTTTCTTCATTGAACTGCTTGCTTTATTTGATTGAGACAATCTTTTAAGCGTGTTTCATCATTCATGGTTTGAGTATTGATATCTATTAAATCTCCCTGGAATTGGTTCTCAGTATTTATATTGTATTTTGTGTAATGTTTATAAGAGGGATCTTTTTCCTTCTTTTGTGTAATGTTTATCAAAGGAGTCTTTTTCCTTATTTCATTGATGTTCATTGAATCACTGGTGTTTGATTATTCTGCTTATTTGAATTCAAATCCTAACTCTGTTCCATGCTCTACAAATTTTCTTTTTAAAAATGCTCATAATGGGAGAAATTTTTAGTTTGAGTTTGTGGGTTTTCAAGAGTATCTTTTTTATTATTGATTATTTACATGGGTTATTCTATTTGTGCTTATTGATTATTTAATTTTCTTTACCATAGCTATATGCACATGGACTTGTCTATGTTTTATTAGGTGATGTTAATGTTTAATTTTATTTCCATAGGATGACTTCATTCTCCGCTGACGAGACTTCAAAACAAAGTTCTTCTAGTCCATTCTTAGGAAAAAGAAAACCAGTTAAACCACCACCTCGGTATGGAAACATTTTATAAAAGTAGAAGAATGTGATCCTAAATATCCAGAGTTGCTTGTAAACACTGTGGGACTTCATATGCTTGTGATTCCAAAAGAAATGGTACAACTAATCTAAAAAGACATTTACAAAAATGTAAGAAGTATGTAAATCCATTGGAAGATAACGTTGAAGGATAGGGAGATTCTAAAAATAGTTTGATGGCTACATCCTTTACTCAAGAAAATTGTAGAATAGTGCTTGCTAGTATGGTTATCTTGGATAAATTACCATTTAAGTTTGTAGAAAGTGAAGGGTTTCATCAATTTTGTCAAGTATTAAATCCAAAGTTTGTGATTCCATCCAGAGTAACCGTTGCAAAGGATTGTTTTCAAATGTATATGAGGGAGAAAAAAAGAAGTTAAAAACTGCATTAACTTGAAGTGGCCAAGGATTTGTTTAACAACAAATACATGGACTTTTGTGCAAAATATTAATTATATGGTTATAACGGCTCATTTCATTGATGATGATTGGAACTTGCACAAAAGAATTTTGAACTTTTGTCAAATAGCTAATCATAAAGGAGATACAATAGGTAGAGCCATTCAAAAGTGCTTAGAAGGTTGGGGTATTGATAGGCTCTTTATTGTAATAGTTTATAATGTAAGTTCAAACGATGTAGCCATTGCATACTTGGTTAAAAAGTTTAGAGGCAGAAATGAATTGGTGTTGGATGGTGAATTTATTTACGTTCGATGTTGTATCCACATTCTTAATTTAATTTTAGTGATGCCTTAAAAGATTTGCATGTGTTTATCATTCGAATCAAAAATGTCGTGAAGTATGTTAGGTCATCTTCTGCTAGACTGCAAATATTTAAAGATTTTGCTAAATATAAAATGTCAACAAAAAATTGTCTTATGATGGATGTTCCAACACGATGGAATTCTACTTACTATGTTGGATGAAGCAATTAAGTGTCAAAAGATGCTTGAACGATTATAGGAGCATGACCCTAGTTATTTGCCAAAGGATGATATTTCTACTGTTGAAGATTGAAATAATGCAAAAGTGTTTGTAAAGTTCCTAAAGACTTTTTCAGAGGTAACAATGAAATTTTCTGCATCTATGTTTGTGACTTCAAATATATTTTTTCACGAACTTTATTTGATACAAAAAATAATTCGTGAATACTTGTTGTATGAGAATGCATTATTGAGTTAGATGACACCAAGCATGCAGACAAAGTTTAACAAGTATTATAAGTGAAAAGACCAATTTATTATTATATGTTTCTGTAGTTCTTGATCCTAGGTATAAGTTGGCTTATGTGAATTATTATTTTAATGAATTTTTGCAGGAAGATTATGGAAAAAAATGGATGAATAAGGTTGAAGAAGCATTTCGTTAATTGTGTGATAATTATAATAAAAGAATGAGAGAATGAGAGAATGAAAGAAAGAAAGAAAGAAAGAAAGAAGAAAAAAAGAAAGAAGAAAAAGGAAGGGAAAAAATACTCAACTCGACCTGTTTTGACCCGACTTGATTCTAAGTCAGGTTGGGTTGAGTTCTATCAGTAGGTTATCCATAAATTTCGAGTCGGGTTGGGTTTGAAGGAAAATCGACCCGACCAAGCCCAATTATACCTCTAGTATTTTCTTTAAATAACATTTAAGTACGATGATTGGGCTTCCATCCAATGTATAACCATTTAGCCTATAAAATGGCTTGTAATGCTCTTGAAAAAGTAGAATATCAATATTAAAAAGCTTGTGCTTATTCAACCCCTTTTGGTGTTATTTTTTTTTCTTTCAAATCTTGCTTTTAGATTTGATGTTAAAAATCAATTCATTGGATTAGTCTTGATCAAACCATTCCTAGAGTGAGTTGTCTTAGGATCTAAGAGTGACCATCATAAATTCTAGGTCTGATTTAAGTACCTTTTTTTGTGAGTGTTTTCAAGGATCCTAGAAGGACCTCTAGCTTTGCATCTAACAAATAAAGTGGACACTTATCTCATGGTGGCTAGCAAATTGACATGTAAACTGTCAGAGATAACAACAAAATTGTTTTGATATAGATCACAAAGTGAAAGCAAAGAATCGTTAGTTTTCACATTATCAAGTAGCAAAAATTGGTTTATGAAGTCCAATAACGGAATTGTGTTCTTGTATCTCTAAAGAATCATATAGACTTTGAGGTTACAACCCGCTACAGATATTTCTTAATATTTTATTCAAAGAAACAATTTCATAGAAAACATAAATAAAAAGAAATTTTAAAGAAGATACATTTATGATGACACGACATAGATGATTACCTATTGACCTGCAACACCACCATATTTTTTTATCTGAGCTAAAGGGAAAAACATGAAGAATTGTAGATTCTAATTTGAGTGCTTCAAAGTTTATTCCCTATGTAGCCACATAATTATTATGAATATTGTTTACTGAGTATCAATTATGTAGGAAAGAAAGGATGAATATGAACTCAATAGAAAAGTACCTTGATACCCTAATTAAGATTAGCCTTCTCTGTAGGTGATCTTGTCACCTCCACCTCCCCACCACTCTGAATATTACAAGACACACTAGGGTCTCAAAACAAGTAACAAGACAAACTATACATGATGACAAAACTAGGTTGTAAATGTGAATCTACTTTGTATATTTAACATAAAAAACCTCATGGCTCTGAGAATTTTAATCTATAAGTAAATATCTGACCAATTTATGAGTACAAAACAATCATTGATTCTTTTAAGCATATCTCGGGCATATACACACACTGCCATTTGAGTTTAGAGCAAGGTCTTCAACAAATAAAGATTGTAACATGGGAGATAACTCAGACTACTTTTTTGGTGGATTAATCTTCTTCCCACTAGCATAAGCATCAACAATGGTCACTTACAAAATTGAACAACAAGGTTAATAGACCTGAAAGGCCAACCAGGGTAATCACAGCAAAAGTGTGAAGCCCTAAAATTTCTTAAAACTTTGAAACTTGTTAAGATTAGTCAAGAACAAGAGAAAATAAAATTTATAGGAAAAGGGAGTAAAAATACTTGGAAATGTTAAGATTTTAAGGTATAGATTTAAGAGAAAGAGACAAGTTGAAATTTTGGCAAGTGTCAAGGAAAGACAAGTTAGGCGTTTAGAGGTTATGTGGGCAGCAAAAGGACACCAAATAACCTCTAAATGAAGCTCAATGGGTGGCAATATGGAGTTTGAGAATCTCTAAGTTAGGCAATTGGTCATGGAGTAGGTGGCCAAAATTGTGGAATTAACCTCTAAAGAATGGCTAGGCGTTTAGATGGCTAGGTGAGAAGGATTTAGAGGTTAGATGAGAGAGTTAGGCTACCAATTAATAGGTTAGTGTAGGCGAGAAAGGCTGTCTTGAGAGATTATGTGAGAAGGCAGTGGACAAGAGGCATGACACGCGAAAAGACTTGAGAGGTTAGCAAAGTTTTAAAGTTTGGCATTTGAGCATGGGCGTTTTAGTTGGGCAGCCAAGGCTTTGCAAGATGGCCATGAAGGTTAGTATGAATTGTTGAGAGGGTTAGCTAGGCGGCCATGGAAAGGTTATGCAAGATGACCATGAAGGTTAGAAATGCGTTTAAGACAAGTATGTGGCATATGTTAAGCATTCAGTTTAAGGACTAATCCAGGTGTTTTAACCATGTTAGCATGTATTTTGATGTGGAAGAGAAGTCTGAGGTGTAATCACAAGCTTAAGATGTGAGTCTAATCAAAGGTTGAGTATCAAGTTAATTCCATGCAAGGACTCCTATAAATAGGCAACTTGAGCAAGGGATTTCTCACAATTCACTCGTGCAAAATCACTCAAATTGGTCTTAAAAGTTCAAAAATTGCGTCTAGTTTGTGAGAAACGGTTGCTTTTAAATTTGGATTCAAGAAGGGTGGCGTTTGGATCAAGATTAGGCGAGAATGTCATTTTTCAGAAGAATTTAAGCAAGGTGCATTCACAAAGGGCTACAAAACTCGTTTCTTGGAATTTTTCTTAGCAAATTTTAGATCAAAGAAGCTGAAGAGGATTCTCATGACCAAGGCTTAATTCAATTATAGTGAGTAACACATTGATTTCTAAAGTATTTGTTAAACATGATTTCAAGCTTTACAAGCAATAGCTTGTGAAATGATTTACTAAGCATGATTTCAAGTTAACATTTCAAGCTATGTTTTATGATAAATGTTTATGAATTGTTTTCAAGTTATACCATGTTTGAATTATTTCATGATCAAGTTCAAGAAAAATGTTTCAATGTTTTTAAATATTTTTCTCCATGCCCTAATATATCATGAGACTTATTGTATGCAGGTGGTTAACTCCATACTGATGGCGGTGTTGATGAGCCTATAGTTTATGGACCATTAGGAAGGGTATATTTTATGCCTTAAAGCAGGGGGAATAATTTCCAACAATTGTTCTGTCTTCCGACGAAGGGGTAAATATTGCTTGTGGCTATGGAACATTGTCTTCAAAAAGTTATGCAACTGTTTCAAGTATCATGTTATGAAATAACTGTTATTGACTAAATGTATTTAAGCTTGGGTTTTAAAACAAAACTGTTTATGAAAATCTGTTTTCTAAAATCATTGCTCACTTAGTCTTTCAACTTACCCTTTCAAAAATGTTTTCTTACTTTTCAGGTACAGATTGTGGACTCTTTACTTACTGAACTTACTGTTGCCAGGCTAACTTAGTTTTTAATCATATAAAGGAAATGTTTTACTTTAAGTATTACTCTATTTACTCAAGAGTTCATACTTTCATGTGATATATTTTTACGTGGTATTTATAAAAGAAAATTTAAATGGGTCACACTACGGTTTTAAGTATTTCAAGTTTAAAGATTTTCGCTGTTAAATGTTGCATATATTCATGTCAAGGGTCAGTTGGAGTTGTTTTGGAGGTGAATGACTTCAACTGACATTCGCCACATCTTGAGCCAAACAAGCAAGTGCTTGGGGTGGGGTGTGACAAAAAGAAAGACCACTCTCATCCTAAAAGACT
>JBBPDI010000022.1:17156337-17172865 GCA_037974545.1 Cucumis variabilis
CTCATCCTGGCTGGCGAAATGCAATGATTGAGGAGATGACTGCTTTAGATGATAATGATACTTGGGATTTGGTATCTCGTCCTGCAGGAAAGAAGGCCATTAGTTGTAAATGAGAGTTCACTGTCAAGATGAATCCTGATGAAACAGTGGCTCGATTGAAAGCTCGCCTTGTTGCCAAAGGTTATGCTCAAATCTATGAAATTGATTATTCAGATACATTCTCTCCAGTTGCCAAATTAACTTCCATCCGCTATTTCTTTCCATGGTTGCTACCTATAAATGGCCTTTGCATTAACTTGGCATTAAGAATGCTTTTCTGCATGATGATCTTCAAGAAGAAGTTTATATGGAGTAACCACCTGGTTTTGTTGCTTAGGGGGAGAGTGATCAAGTATGCCGCCTTCGAAAATCTTTGTATGATTTGAAACAGAGTCCTCGTGCGTGGTTTGGTAAGTTTATTCAAGCTCTTGTATGCTTTGGTTTGCAGAAGAGTACATCTGATCATTCAGTTTTCCATCATCGATCTGATAATGGTATAGTTCTACTAGTTATATGTGTTGATGATATTGTTATTACTGGAAATGATGCATCAGGTATTTTGTCTCTCAAAACTTTCCTTCATGGTCAGTTTTATACAAAAGATTTGGGCCAATTAAAATATTTTTTGGGCATTGAAGTGATGATAAGCAAGAAAGGTATTTATTTGTCTCAACAAAAATATGTACTTGATTTATTGTCTGAGACAGGAAAATTAGGAGCCAAACCAAGTGGCACTCCTATGATGCCAAATCAACAACTTGTTAAAGAAGTAAAATTATATAAAGATCCTGAGAGATATAGGAGATTAGTTGGGAAGTTGAACTACTTAACACTGACTGGACCAGACATTGCTTATTCTGTAAGTGTTTTTAGTCAATTCATGTCTTTCCCTACGGTGGATCATTGGACTGCAGTAGAGCAGATTTTGTGTTATCTGAAAGCTGCTCCTGGACGTGGGATTTTATACAAAGATCATGGACATGCGAAAGTTGAATGTTTTTTTGATGCTGATTGGGTGGGATCTCGTGAGGATAGGAGATTAACTTCTGGATATTGTGTCTTTGTAGGTGGAAACTTAGTATGATGGAAGAGTAAGAAACAAAATGTTGTTTCTCGTTCGAGTGCTGAGTCTGAATATAGAGCTATGGCACAATTTGTGTGCGAAATAGTATAGATTCACCAATTATTATCTGAGATAGGCTTCAGTATTACAGTGCCAGCTAAATTATGGTGTGATAATCAAGCTGCACTTCACATTGCCTCTAATCCAGTATTTCAAGATCAAACTAAACATATTGAGGTAGATTGTCACTTCATATGAGAGAAAATCCAAGATGGATTGGTGTCCACAGGATATGTAAAGACTGGAGAACAATTGGGAAATATTCTGACTAAAGCTTTAAATGGAGCAAGGATAAGGTATCTGTGCAACATGCTGGACATGATTGACATATTTGCTCCAACTTAAGGGGGAGTGTTATGATATATATTTATAACATGTCCTTTATTATAATTGTACATAGGTCTAGGATTTATTTTATTCTCTATATAAATATGTAACGTTTCCATTGACTTGAGATGAATAGAGATATACTTCTCTGGATTTTAGATTAGAAATACCTTGAGCCACTTAGGCTTGGAGTGGATGCTGGACCCCATAGATCCGAATGGATGTAGTCTAGAATTTCTTTTGTTGTGGGTTGAGCTTTGGTGAAGTTTTGTTTTCTTGCTTTGCCTAGTACACAGTGTTCACAAAAAGATATTTTGTTGCATGTGTCTTGAGGCAAAATGCTCTGTTTAGATAGAGCCTTAAGTCCCTTCTGACTAATATGGGACAATCTTTTATGCCAAAGATCAGCTTCTGTTAGGTTCAGAGATAAAACTTTATTTGCCTCCTCTATCATTTCTACTCATTTTATTATGAACAAATCATTTACCTTTTCCCTAACCAAGACTAACTTAGATCCCATAAAGACTTGGAAAACTCCACATTTCCCTTTGTATTCACACCCTAAAGAGTTTAACATTCCTAGGGAGATTAAATTTCTTTTCAGGTGAGGAACATGTCTTATATTTCTAAGGAGTTTTACAGTCCCATCTTTTAGTTTCATGGTAACTAATCCAATTCCAGCAATGTTACATTCATTATTATTCCCCAGGAACACAGATTCTCCACTGATCTCTCTATAGGTAGTGAACCATGCTCTAAAATGTGTCATATGGTAGGTGCATCCTGAGTCTAGAATCCAATCATGTTTTCCTAAGGGGTTAACCTAATTGGCTTGGTCTAAGGTTGATGCCAAGGTATCGGTGTAGGTAAAAGATCTTTCTACTATAGAGGCTTCTGGTTGTTTCCCTTTAGAATGATTTTCTTTTTTTTGATTCTTTCTTTTAAGGAAAAAAAATCTTGTATTAGGTGTCCTTTTTTTTTTTTACAGTATTTGCACTTCTTTTTTTTTGTTTTCCTTTCTTATATTCATTAGAAAAAGATTTGTTACTATTTTTACTTTCATTGTTTTGGGATTTACCTTTGACAAATAATCCATCTCCACTATGATTTTCTTTATGTGATGATTGTATTTCTAATTCTCTAGTTTTTAGGGCTGATATTATGGAATCTGTTTTTACTAAGTGTCTTCCATATTTTAGAGCATTTTTTACTTCTTTGTATGCCTCGGGTAAAGAATTTAAGAGGATGAATGCCTCATTTTTATCACTTAGTTTATCCTCTAGGGTTTTAAAATCTGAAACTATTTTCTTAAATTCATCTAAGTTTTTAGAAGGATCCATTTTATAAGTGAATTTTTTTTCCTTAGGAACATTTTGTTTGGAAGATCTTTGGTACAAAGATACTTTCTAACTTCTTCCAAACTTTGTGTGTTGTTTCTTCTTCTAAGACTTGCCTAATAATATTGTCATTAAGGTTTAGGATTAGAGTTTCATAGGCATTTAGTTCCATTTCCTCTTTTTTACTGCTGTGAGAGTTGTAGGAAGTTCTGAATGATCTAAAAGGGCTTTATGAGCCTTTTGTTGCCCTAATAAGGCTTTGATCTTTGCTTTCCATAAGGAAAAGTCTCCATTTCCATCAAACTTCTCAATTTCTACTCTAGCTATGGACATTTTCAGGTCAGTCTTTCTTTACTTTCTCCAAGAATCAGTTTCTTGAAATCAAGAGCCAATCTCTGATACCAATTGTTGGGCCTAAATTTGTTTTAGACCTCAGTTTAGTGCAGGGATAAAGATTGCAAGGAGGAGAGAAAGCCACGATTGAATTCTTTTCTTTCTTTCTCCTTCTTTGTTCTCTTTATTTTGCAAATAACCGTAATGTGGTTCTTCCTTTTGTTGTTTGATTTTAGTATAATGAACTCACTGTAATGAGAAGATTAAGGAGAAGAAGAAGGATGCTACATGTATTTACGTGGTTTGGCAAACAGAGGCCAACATCCACGGAGGAAGGATCTTTTCTTTTTGTATTGATGAAGATGAGTATACAAATTTCACTTTTTTCCTTTATTGTCTCTCTTTGATGAAAAGTATGTGTATCTTTTTTTTTTTTCCATGTTAGAAAGTACCTGTATATTTATAGTTATTAATTTATTAATTTCAGTTAGAAAAGTAGTTAGAAAAGAAAAGTAGTTACACAATAAAAGTAGTTAGAAAAGAAAAAAAAACTTATTAATTTCAGTTGGAATTCATTTTGTTTTACAAAAGTGTTAAATTAATAAACATAAGTTTTGTACTCATTTCATTGTATTATCTTTTTCTATCGTGTAAATGGATAAAGTAAAAGAGAAATGATACACCAATATAAATTTTAAGTTGCTCTTTTTCGCTTTCTTGTGAAAATTAGAAAAGTAAGGCGTTTAAGCTTTGCGAGAAGAGATAAGTTGTTCCACTTACTAGACGTTTAGCACGTTACCTTGTGAGAAGTACCCGATAAGGGTCTAGGCGCCACTTGGTTGGGAGAAGCGATCTTTGGGGTGGGACGTGATACGTGTAACAAAGAATAGTCAATCTAAACGATCGTTTATCAAATATATTACACGCTCTAGGTGTCAATTAATCAAGGGGTATTTTTGGCATATATTTTTCATTGTGGGCTTGTGAGTTTTTTTTTTCTTCAATTTTTTCTTTATTGTGTAATTATTTTTCTGCTTTGTTATATTTTTTAAAAACCCTAAACTAAATATATTATTTTGTAGAGAAGATGACAAAGAAATAATACAACTATTTTAATTTTTAAATTCAAATTAATAAAGACAAACATGTTGCCTAAGTTCAATTCATATTAAATTAATTATAAAGTCTTGGACATATTTGTAGGGGTATTTTTTAAAAATATTATATAAATTTAAGATATTCTCAAGTAAAAATCATACAAAATAAAGTCATCTAAATATTTTTAGATGTCTTAAAAAATATTCATATAAAACAAACATAGCTATCTAAAGATGTTAGATATATGTAATTTCAAACATCTATAGTTCTAGAGATTAAAATATTTTGGTTATCTACATACTCAAAAAGCAAACGGCCACAAAGGACTAAAATATATGTTTTTCCTTGTGTGATAAGGTTAATAAGAAATAATATCATGATTATTTAGAGTGAAATCCACAAATTTCTTGAGCCAAACAAAAAGTGGAGTTAACAACTCCATGAATGTTAAATTAACATGCTAGCACAAGTGGATCAAACTAAAACATGTTAGATTTCATGAATTTAAAAGATTAAGCATGTTGGAAAAATTGAAAAAAATTGAAAAATTTGAACACTTACCTATGAAGCTCAAAATTTTCCATCTGTACTTGATAAAATTGAATGGAATCGAGTTGTAGACAACCACATATATCTTCTCTACTATCCTCAAGGTTTATAACTTAATTGTGGGATCAAATTTATGTGAGATTTTGAAATTTGTGAGATTTTGACATATCTAATCTAATAACACTTATGAATTTCTAACAAAATTCATTAAGCTTTATCAACATTTAATACTACCAATATGTGCATTGTGTCACGATCATACTTGTCCACGGTGTGTTTGTCTGTGACCGTATGTTCCGAATACCCCCTATTTATCTTGTGTTTATGTCTTGTACATAGTTTAGCTTGTTGCTTTCAATTCTAGGTCGATATGCTTGAAAGTGACGTTTCAACATTTTCATATGCAAGCCTGGCAGAAATGAAAATGTTCAAAATGTACAATAGGGGAGGCATACCAGTTGAATCCCCGCCCAAGCATTAATTGTACTCTTTCCAAGCACCCTTTTCCCTTGCAACTGTCAGTCTTTAATGCTTATTCTAATGTCAATTTCAATGTATTTAATTATTTCTCCCATTTTATAAATAAATTTCCCAAGAACGCGAAGGAAGGTTACATTATACATCCACTTTGTCCGTGATTTTTGAATTTTGATTGACTGACTTGTTCATCGAGGTAGAACAAGTGCCGCACAATCGTTCGTCTCGAGGTTGAAACGCTACAATTGTGACACATTGCATGTATAGCCAAAAGACATGCATAAATATTTGACACTTAACTCATGCAATGGAGTGGGACTTGTGAATTTTGAGAACACCACTTATGGTTGAAGCACATTGTTCATCCTTGCACTATAAGTGGGAAAAAAATCCACTAACTCAAAAAGTCAATTATTTGACCTTTCAAAATTGAATTTCTAATACCAAAATTTGAAATTCTAATTTTTTTTATTTAATTAAATAATTCTATTAATTAATATAATTTAATTAATTTTATATTATTTTAATTAAATAATTTCGAACCTAATTTTTAAAATTTAAATCGTAGTTTTCTCTCAATTTATAATAGTTAACTAAATCGAATATTACTAACGACTTATTTTTTTCGACTAATTCTAACAATTTGAATTTTTCTTGCACTCTGTTTTAAAATTAAATTCACAACCAACTAATGTCAGAACCCAATGGACTTATAGATCATTATCTCCAACGATTCGAGATTAACTGGCTAAACTTTTTTAATCGAGTTAATCAACATTCATTAACTAATTGAGACTGTCCACTATAGTCTATAAGTGTAATCCTGTACATCTAAAATAACCATAATTAGTAAGTCAACCCTTTACACAGGTTGTTCATAATTCTGGCTGAGTTAATTTTCCACTTTACCCTCGAGATTATATCTTTTTCCTTAAGCTTGAGCTGATCCTCTATAATGAAGTTGTATTCTTTAGACTTTAGAATTCTATTAGGAGCACAACACACAGTTTGAATAATTTCACCCCACCAAAATGATGCATCTCTTGAATAAAGTAAAATGACATATACTAGTTCATATAAAGTTCTATTTTTCCTTTCAGCTTTATTGTTCATTTTAGAAGAATAAGGGTCAATATTTTGATAGATAATTCCATATGTGTTATAGAAATCGTTAAAGACAACTGAATCTAGAGATAAAGCCAGTCGTTAAAGACAACTGAATCTTATATAGTTCTCTATGCTTGGTCTCATTACCTCGCATTTAGACTACTGTTTCAACAACATTCGAGAACATACAGTTTCGTCCTTGTTGCTCAGACCGCTAAGCTTTATACGCTTCTTTCAACGTACAAGCAAACTTCTTATCACCATGTAGCCCTGTACACCTCATGGTGGCCTTGACTCTTTATGTGCACATAAAAGTTAGCATCATGTCAAAGAAGCAACTAATGGTTCGAAAACCATTTAATTATAGTATTGAAATTATAATCATCAAATCAATCTTTAACATTATAAATCATGCTTGAAAACATATAAACTTTTCATCGAAGTCTCTTTTGAAATACTTCTCATTTGAATTCTTCTTTTAAATCAGTAAAGAGAAATCATAATAAAGTTTTTAACATAAATTCATTTAAGAGAAAACACTCACCAAATTTTGTCAAAGATCCTTTTCTTCTTTCTCTTTTCCTAGAGCCTTCTTGCGGAACAAACCACAACACTTAATACTTTGTTTTTCTTTTTCTCGTCAAAGCAAAACAACAACATTTTAGCTTTTTTTGTATAAATAAAATCTTTGTGCTTACTTAATGGCCAAGTCCTCTATTTATAGCCCTTAAACTAACTTAGTCATGCTTAAACTCTTCTGAGTTCGCTAGCTCCTACTTAAAACTCTACATGTGTAAATTTAATATTAACCCAATGATGCTTAAATTCTTAATCTTACACGTTAACTCCTGTCAAATTAGATTTGACATTTCTTCGCTAGACCTTTCTTCTCGCTTAAATCCATTTTGCGAATAACTTCAACCACTTAAATTTTCTTTCGAAGGTCTTAATGCAATAAATCTTTTTACGGACTACCAAACCTTTTCTCGCAAAGACTCTTTCTATTGTGAGCGTTTAGACTTATAGGTCTTGCAAATTTTTTTTTTCAAAACTTCCTTGCGAATTAACTTCTTAATCGCAAAACTTATACTTAACCATAAAAGATTTTATCTCTTAATCCTTTCCGTGGATTGATTCAAACGCTACTTTCTTATCACGAAGTGTTACTTTAAAACGCCTCCTTTTATCCAAAACGTAAATTTTTAAAACACTTAACCAAAATTTTCTTCCTATACTTAAATAAGAAATAGGTCTCACAACTACAGCCCTACGAGGTAAATACTAGGCACCGAGGAATATTGAGGTAGGAACGCCTATCTTTGAGGTAGAGTTGGGAATGTCCATCTCTGAGGGGCTCTATATTTTCAACCTTAAAACATAAAACTTTTTAAAGATGCAAATCTACTAAATTTTCATTGAAGAAAAGAAATAATAAACTAAAATTAAACATACTTGACATGAAAATTGAAGAGTCGAAGACAGAGAGGTCCGAAGATAGAATCTAATGAAGAGTTAAAGGAAGTAGTGACATGAATAAACTTGGGGGTGGACAGTAGCGAACGGGGGTGCGATAATGGCGATGGCATTTTGGAAAGCGCGGATAGTGTGTGTTGAGCGTTGACGACGAGCACGACTAAGTGAGGGAAGAGACCACGGTGAAGACGAAATTAGGGGGGGTTGTGTGGGAGAAAGGGAGATTGGGAAAATGGGGATAAAAGTAAAGAAATTAGGAATTTAAAAAAAAAATTATGCCAACGTTTTTTGCATCACCATATGTCTAAATCTTGCGTCGACATAAATATGTATAAAAAACATTTGGGTTTCTAAAATTTTTCTGACAAATTAAAATTTCGTCTAAAGAAATACTTTTTTGCCGATAAACATAATAGTAACAGCAAATTTTCTTAATTTTAAGTACATGATTAAAGGCAATTAAATTACATTTGTAATTTATGCTATTACAATTGATTCATTAATGAAATTTCATTAGGATTACACCAATGTTTATTGCAGTTTGGTAAACGTGGCCTAGAGTTTGAAATTTTAGCATCTACAAATCAACACACATGATTTCTCTTAAACTCGATATCAAATGAAACCGTAAACCCTAAACTATATATATCCTGTCCCTTCACACATCTCAAGCTCAATGGAAAAAGTAATTATCTTAACACTACAAGAGCATGGGGTTTAGATTTGTCACTTAGGAAGGATTTCAAAAAGGATTCATAGAAAATTTCTACCCTTGTTCGTTTGTTGATGTGAAGAGAAAGAAATTCTTGAGTTTAGTACAAGGCAATATGACTATCATGGAGTATGAAAAAAAATTCACGACACTCATGAAGTATGCAATATCTTTTATAATGGATGAATAGGAGAAGTGTAAGCGTTTTGAGGGAGGTCTAAGGATAGCAATTCGAGTGCCAGTGACGACAAGCACGAATTAGTCAGACTTCTCTAAGTTAGTATAAGTAGCCATACGTGTTGAAAGTATGCGGGATGAGGAAAAGAAGAGTTCAAAAGAAAAGAGATCAAACATAAAGAAGAGCAAAGGAAAGGAAAGTGATGAAGAGTTTATAGGCAAGTTAAGTTTTGTTTTAGTCAAATATCGCATTGTGATAGCGATTGAGTTTTTAAGTGCTTCAAGTGTGGTAAATGGCACTCAGGAGTTTGCAAGTATAACAAGATTTGTTTTAAGTGTGGGCAAACTAGACATATTCAAAAGAGTTGTTGAGAAAAGGCAAAAGTTAGCGAGGAACGTACGTGAACAAAAGTAGGTTCTCATTCTGTTCACTAAGTTTTGCGAGGAGGTCTTATGTTAGACAAAAGGAAAGAAAGCAATGAGTAGAATTTCAAGGACGAAATTCCAAAAAGGTTGGACTAATTGTGAGGCTTTGATTTGGAAAAAAGGAGTTCTGTTAAAGAAGAGCCTTGCTGGAAAGTTATTTTGGATAAGTGTAAATGTGAGGCATTTTGCGAGGAAGGATGCGAGAGGAGAAAAGGTGACATGAAGAGAAATATTTTAGCCCAAGTTCTATCGTGTTAAGGTAAGCGATGAGGAAGAACTATGCATTGGATGTCAATAGCTAGGTGTTTAATGTATTAATGCGAGAAGAAATACGTATGCTTACGGGAGTGTGGCAAAGAAGTAGGTGTCCTGTTGAAATGATTAGACGACCCTATGAGAAAAGTAAATGTTTGTTACTTCTTGAGAAGATAGAGAGTCAGACGATTAAAGAGTTTGGCTTTCAAGGGAGATAACGTTGACGTCTCAAGAGAACGTTTAATTGCCACTAACATTTTAGCCATGTGTCAAGTTTCGGTTGGTCGCGTGATGTGACAAATCAGTAAGGTGACATGTGTAAAGCTGGAAGTGACCCTTGGATGTGAAAGATTACAATAAATAGGGCCAAAGGCCAAAGGAAAAAGGAGTTTTTGGAGATGTTAGATTTTCTGATGAAAATGACAAAGGAAAGTTTTGAGTGCTGAATGGCCAATTGAGAGAATCGCTAAATGAGAAGAGGAAGCGAAAATAAGAAGAGGAAAGAGTTAAGGCTAAGTATTTTCGTGAGTGATTATTATAAATTAAAAATGTTTGTGAAGTGATTCTTCCTAAAGTAAAACAAGCATTTTTGTACGAATGAGTGATTGTTTATAACAAAAATGTTCGTATTTATGATTTCGTTTTGGAAAGAAATATTTTATAAGTGTGTGTTACAACTCTTCTTTCGTATCTTCATGTTTATGCTTATTGCATGACTTTGTTATTTTTGTGATAATCTATGTTAGGAGTAAGCTGTGAGCTAATACTCCCTTGTTATTAATCGTGTGGTTTGTGAATTGTGGTGCGGTATGATCTATCGTAAGAAGCTGGTGGAAATTCCAGATAACTCGCGAGATGCTAATTGAGTGTGAATTCTAGGTATAGGTTAGGGGAGAATCTCAGGTCGAGGCGAGCTGTGATGAATTCTTGACGCTGAATGCTGATTGAGTGTGAATCCTAAATCAATGCGAGGAATAATGTATGTGATGCTTGTCAAATGTGAATCCCAGGTCTGAGAAAAGTTTGAATGTGACGAGACACTGATAGAAATCCTAAGTAACTCAAGTGACGCTGGTTGAATATGAATCCTAGGTCCAGGCGAGGAGAGAATCCCAAGTCTCGATGATGAGTTTGGATTGTGTGATGTTTTAAGCACGTGTAACTTATTGTGCTTGTGATATCATATTGTTGTTATTATTATTTGAGCTTGTTGTATTTCCCAAAAGTTTTTCTCAAACTCATCACTCACTAAGTCCTTTTGACTTACGTGTTAAGTTTTTCCCCCTCCTGGTTGCCAGATGTTGAAGCCAAGTAAAGGATGGTTCTCAAGCATGAAAACTAAGTTAAGGAGGGAAGGCATGGTTGTTATGTAAGCTCATGCAGCCTGAGAGCCGTGTCATTATACCTTGTGTTCAAGAAGCTTGTTTGTAAGCTCATTGCTCTTTGTGGTCCAGTTTGTAAGGAAGATGAGTGTAACACCTACGCTGGTAAGGCCAAGCCCAAGGAGCAAGAGAGCCAAAGAACTAAGTAAAAAAAAGGAAGCCTTAAACACTGCCCTTGAGTTGGGTGGTTGGACGATCGAGACGAAGGAAGAAAGGAGGCCTTTACACCTTTAGGAACCCTACCTAGAGAAGCAGTGTTTGGCAGCAAAGAAAGAAAAGGAGTCTTATACTCTAGACTACCTTGGCGCGAAGAAGTAGCACCTTAGTGGAAGAAAAAGGACGTGTCGATTAGACTTGGTTTTATTTCCATGCAAGAAAGGAAAGGAATGTATTTGTAATATGAGAATTTTGTGTTAAGTGTTAAGTTAATAAAGAGAGGAAGTTTATTTTATTCCTCTGTATTTTATCTTTTGTGCATATCACCTAGAAGCTAAGGTTGTTTAGAGCTAAGTGTTAAGTGCTAGGCGAAGGAGCTAAGTTCAAGAGATGTTTTTTCACTGCAAACTGTTGTAAAGGTCTTTAAGGTTCACATAAAGAACTTTGCGAAGAGAAGAAGTGAAGAGAGTTTTCTCGCTTACTAGGCGTTCGTGCGTCATCTCATAGAGAGGTATGTGATGGATGTCTAGGTGGCACAACTCCATCTAATTGCATGGAGCGGCAGTTGAGGCAGGGCATGAAAGTGCCCATGTCATTTCCTCATTCATCTTCTTCATTTCTTCCATTTCTCGGGCATGTATCTCCGACGTTCGTCTTTGTTCTTCAATCATTCATTTTTTTGTTCTTTAATCCAGGATTGCGAGCACTTAAGACTATTTCTTAGTTTCATAACCTCTTTAGTGTGCTTTTTATGAGAACACGAACTCGATGAACTACTACCACTCTTCCGTGACTTGGGCTTACAACCTTAACCAAGACCTTTTGAGTAGCCCGATCGTCTATCCAAAACGATTTTGCATATATCGTCCCTAAAGAGTGGTTGAGAACCTTCTAGGGTGGGTATGGACGGTAGTTACATCATTTGATTCTGCATACAAATAGTTAAGTTATGTACTCACAATTAAACTAGAAAATAAGACACAATAAACCATAATTGGCCACTCTTATTGGCGTGTGTTTCTTTAAATAGCTTCACACGTTCCACTGGTTGTCCTCGTTCTCTTTTACTGATCTCATGTTGTTGTTGTAGGAATGACTTGAACCCTCTACTATCATTGTAAGGTTGTTCTCTCTAGCAGCCTTGTTGGTCCTTTATTGCTCCTACATGTAAACAAAAAAAATGAAGTAACGTGAAGTAACATTAGAAGATGTAAATCACCTACAATTTTTGACTTAAATAGTGATCGCAGAGAAAGTGGAAATCTTTCAAACTATTCACCAATCTGTAGGGTGAGTTGGCTCGTGCTTGCTTAGGATTGCTAAACTTCTTAAAATGACCGTAGCAGTCTTCTTTAAACTCTTTGAAAGATGTAACATTTAATGCTCAACAAATCTATTAAGTGAATGATCTGTGAAATCAAGCACGGAATAATGCTACAAAGGAATGAACATACGAATTAGGTATCTGTATATGTAGGTATAATATAGAGGCATTTTTAAAAATAGTAAAACAAATTAAAATATTTACAAGCTATGGCAAAATTTTGGATTCTATCACTGATAGTCTTCTATCACTATAGAATATCAATGACTATCAGTGATAGAATTTGCTATAGGTTGTAAATATTTTGTAAAATCTACTATTTTTCAAAATTTCCCTATAATATATTTGTAAAGTAATTAATAAACTTATCTGTATAGAGCCCTTGGCAATTGATCCGCTTTTAGGTGATAATTATTTATCTTCATCGTTTATGACGAACAACCAGTCTTTCCACCACTGTAGGATCAACATCAACTCTGTACAGAGTGTCATCCTCAATATGTTCATTCACATGATGTCCGACAACAATTTCCAATACATTCAATTGTTCATTCTCAACATCTTCCACTTCGGACACATCCCATATACGTTTATTTTAGACCACTTGAACAACTTTCTAATTGGTTCTAAACTTAAATAGGTATGTCTTCACACCATGAAACTAAAAAGACTCTATTTTTACAAAGGACCAAACTCAATAGGTCCCTTTTCACACCACAGAAAACTTTATTTTTCCTCTTCCAAAAAGACTCAACAAAAAGAGGTCAAGGAGAATAATGACGAACAATTTTAGCCATAAACCTCCAATTCTACAACAAAATATTAATCTCATTCAAGCACAAATTAACTCTAAATTATCTAACAAACAATTTTGGATAAAAAATTAGCTCAAAGTACACAAGAATAATATTCACCTACAACATTCACATACATTACAAATTAATATACACAATTGCAATCGTCAAATTTACAACCCAAGAAAACTTTTACATAATTAATCTTATTTAATTCCATACCTTCTTCCTCTAACTATTTCCCCTTTTTTTCAACCACATGAAATAAATTAGGGAAAGTCATACAAACTTACAATCTTCACTAAAAACTATTAGAACAAAAGAATAAAAACAAATATTGATAGATTGCCTTATTTCTAAACCCTAAACCTAAATAAGGAGAAAAAAAAATCATTTTCCTGAATCAAACATAATCAAGCATACCTAAATAAAAAATACATGAAACACATACCCTAAATCAAACAAAATCAAGCATAAACAAGTTTCGAAGCTAATATATCCTAAATCTACAATTTTTTCTTTAACTTAAAAAAAAAAAAGAAAAACCTTTCTTAATCGGAATAAAGCGGTAGGAACAGAGGGCTATAAGTGGGAGAGGAAGGTGAGCGGAAGGCAACGACGAACTGTGAGGATGAATGGCGGTGGGTGGTTGCTTTGTTTGTCCATCGTCTCTCTCAATCTCCCTTCTTCTTCTTCTTGATTTGAAAATGGCAGATTTGGAAGAGTTTTTTTTTTTATAGGAGAACTCTCGATACAGCCTAAAAACATCGGGAGTTTCCACCTACTCCTGACATCATTAGTCACACATCGGAAATAGCCACACTACTTTCGACGTGTACATACATGGCATTTGGTAAAACACGATGATTAATTAATTAACTGCTTTCTTTTTGCCAACGCCTTGCATGTACATGTGGGGAGTAGTGTGGCTATTCTCGATGTCTACATGCATGGCATCGGGATAAAAAATAATTATTTAAATGTTTTTCTTTATGCCGATGCCACGTCGAAATTAGCGTGGGTATTCCCGATATTTAACTAATGGTGTCGAGAATAAACACACTAATCCCGACGTTTTACAAGTGACATCGAAAAATATTAAATCTTTCGACGCTCATCTTATGGTGTCGTCAAAGTCCCTATCTCCCGACACTTTATCTCCCAACGTGTTAAAAAAGCATTGGAAAATATTGATTTTTTTGTAGCATAACAACAAAATTCTACTATTCCCTCTCTCCCTCACAAAGGAGTATGACAATTTTACTAAAATCTTTAACTTAGAAACTACTCTTACAAAATCTCAAAACTCAAGATCAAGCTTAACTATCGTCTCACAGATGTCTACTGGCAAAGATAAAAGAAACCTCAAGATATCTCTACATTGGTATGACATTGTCCACCTAAAATATGTACCCTCATGATTTCACTATTAGTTTCATTCGAAGAAGCCTCATGCATTTTAAAGACAGTTGTCATTCTTTATAAACATATGATCATTCCCTTTAATCGATGTGGGATTTTGATCACATTTTCAACACCAACAATCTTAAAATTTATTTGGTAAGGAGAAACAATTTTTTTTTTCTTTTTTTTTTTGTAGTTTCACATTTTTAACATCATTTTATATGTAAATGGGAATGGTTGAAGTTAAGTAAAAAAGTTGAATATGTTAAAAATTTAAAAGATATATTTTGAGGTTAAATAAATGGAAAAAGATCACCTTAATCTTTTATATAGATTTTGAAATAATATAGTTTTCTATTATTTTTTGGAACGACTTCTTGTGTGCATTCGTGCTTATGTATGTGGCGGTGACAAGAAATGTGTACTGATGTTATCAGTCTGACAGAAATTTGTGGAAATTGCAATATTTCTTGAAACTTCCTATGAAATACATCACTGTGTTGATAAACTTAGGTCAACTTGGTTAGCATTATATACACACATATATAAACATGAAATTTCAACGAAATTTCCTAAAGCATGTAGTAGTTGAATGGAAGGTGAGAGCTCATTATGGACTCTTTTAATATCTTTTTTTTTCTCGCTTCTTATAAACTCGAAACAATAGTATGTTTAGAGTTCAGTGATATAAAAAGATAAAACCAGCATTAAAATATATAAAAATCAATTATCATAAATTTTGATGTAAAATTTCTTACAAAATAAGCTGTCTATTCTTGTAAATGTTATCCAAATTTAATTTGTAACGTCACTTTCCAATTGTGTTGTCAACTCATATCCAACTCAAATATATTATATACTTCTCAGTAAATGTTGTGGCTTACAAGATACTAAAGTGAGACCAACTACTTGTTTTAATTAACAAAAGTTATTGTAAAATTTTAACTAGTTTCAAGTACTGTACTAAAAATTATAATAATATCTAAACATGTCTAGCACAAAATATAAAACTTTTAAATTTAAAATAATATAATAATATAATTATACATATTAGAAACAAAAATTGTTTTAAATGACAAAAGTTTTGAAAATATCTACAAATATAACCAAAATATATTTTTTTATCCGTAATAAATAACTAGGATAGACTCAAATAAACATCTATTACTTTAGTAAGTAATAAATATCGATAGATATCTATAAGTCTATTGTGGTCTATTATTGATAGAAAGTAACATTTTATTATATTTATAGATATTTTCAACAGTTTTGTTATTTAAAACAATTTCGTTATATGTTTGAAAATATCATGTATTTATAAAGAATTACAAATATAGTAAAATACACTAATGACAAACTATTATCGATAGATCTTTACAAGTGATATATCACCTTATCATCAAATGAATTTGGAGTGCTAAATTTAAAATTTGTTTTATATGCAAATTCTTTCATATTTTACATACGCATATATTTTAATCACTTGATAAAATTTAGAAAAAAGAAACTAGGATAATTATCAAACATATATATATTTTTAGAAAATGAGAAAAGGAAAGAAGTTTTCTAATAATAATAAAAAATACAAACTATTTATATTTTATGATAAAAATTTATTACACTTTCCATAAATTGTTCTTCATTTTGCTACTTTTGATATTTCATGGAAAGAAAACAATTTTGTGATTCTGATTAGGTTGGAGACACATCTGAATTATTTCTTTCGATTGTCCCTCCGTTTATGGCTCATTGTCTTCATCGGATCAACCCCCTAATCTCCTGGCGATCTGCTAAAAAGCAACCCCACTGTATATCTCGCTCATACATAGAAGGCAAAATATCGTTCATTGGCCACAATAGCTATAGACTTTTATTTAGATAAAACTACTTATATGTCATCTCCATGTTCCATTACGTCGTAGTGTGACAATTTTTGCTCAATACCACTGGCTAACAAGAATCTTGTCTTCTATGGCTTGCACCAAACATATTGAAGTTGATCATTTTACTTGAGAGAAGATTGTTTAGAAAGATA
>JBBPDI010000022.1:17206358-17220045 GCA_037974545.1 Cucumis variabilis
CTTTTTGATGTACAATATCACATATTCCATTAACTTTTTTAAGTCATCATATGGTTTCTTTTGAAATATTAAAGCACGTTCTTAAAAAAACAAAACTTTGAAGTATTTTGTTTTTAGAATTAATGATGTAATACAATATGGTAGCTTCAGAAGTATTGAGAAATTTTGGGTTATTTCATTTTGATAAATAGATTAATTGTTCGTGGGTCCATATTGGTTAGTTAGAGTGTTTCTCTAAATAAAGATTTAAACTAGCTTTTAAAGGACTTTACCAATCAACTTACAAGGATTTTACTATAGATTTGGATATATAGGACAAATTTGAGTATGGATAGCTATGTTTTTACGTTTGACATAATGTAACACTTTGAATTTATAAGGAAACTTGAATAAATTGATATTACATCTAAATGAGAGAGATCCTGAAGACATGGAACAAGGGTTAAAAAAGGCTTAAAAAAAGTAAAAATAGTTAATACTTATACCAACAAGGTGCACTTTTCGTTTTGGTGGCTCGATCATAAGAACTTCAGAGTTAAACATGCTTAGCTTGGAACAATCCTATGTAGGTGACCTTCTGGACAAAGTGTGCTGAAAGGACACGTGTTGGTTTGTAGGAACAACTTGCACTATAATAAGCCTTTAAGACAAGTAAGGATGATGTTGCTTGAATCCCGATCCAAATCTAAAGTGTTACACAGAATCTTTTGTTCTTTTGGCTTATCAATTTTATACCTCTTAATTTATGAATAAGGTATGTTCTTTGAATAATATAATAGTCCAAGTAGTATGAATTTATTATGGATCACAATGTTGCACTTATATTTTCACAGTTGACCCAATCTTAAGTTATCACGGAATTTAAAAAAATTGATGTTATTTTAAAAACTAATGAAAAAAATAGAATAGGAGGAAAAGTATTGACAAAAATAGGAGTCCACGACTTCAGTGAGTTGTCCATCAACTAAGACGAAGTCGTTGATGGAATCATGATTTCTGTGAGTTGTGTCATTCACACCTTCTTTGTTGTTTTTCATTTTTCTTCTTTATATATATATATATATTAAATATGTTTCATAACTAAATTACGTGGGTCAAACATCCACACCTTCATTATTGTTTTTTTTTCTTTATATATATATTAAATATCCCAATATCTAATTTCAATCCTAAAAATATTTTTTATACTAAATTAACATCAACTTTCTAATTTTAATTTGATTATTTCCTTTTAACAAACTTTTTTATTCTTTTTTCTTTATATATATATATATATAATTAATATCTCAATTTTGAATGCTCAAAATATGTTTTCTTGCTAAATTGCGATCACATCAGTTTGATTATTTCTTTATTAACTTTTAGTTACTGATTTCAATTGTTCAATTTTTTCAATTTTTTTCATGAATAAAATTCATTTTAAGAAAATCGTGTACTCGGTACATGACTTCCTTCGAAAATCCAAAACTATCCTATTTTTTACAATGGTTTCAGGTTATACCTCATTTCTAAAAAAAATCATACTACCCTATTTATGTCATTATTTAATAAAAACATTATTTTTAAAAATATTCGGTTATCACGTGACAAACTTGTGTTTTCTACTTTCTTTTTTAAATACCTTTTTTATCCTTACTATGATTGAAGTCAGCTAAAAAAAATAATAATAAGTATTACCAATGTATACTTAAGTGTTATTTTAAGTTTGTAATTTTTAGTCTATTAGCCTAATTCACAACTCGATTGTTTCATACATATTCTAAGATTTACAATATTTTCATACTAAGCTTTAAGCTCCATTCTTCTTTGACGATTTTAACCTTTTGTTATATATATATAATACAAAATCTCTGGCCATTTCGGAGCTTCGGCAACCCGAAATGGAAAATATAAGGGTTTTAGAGTTGAATTTTGGGCAATCAAGTGAAATCTCGGACAAGATTTAGGACAGAAGGGTAATCACGGAGTAATCTCGATGCTTGTTGGATTGAGATTTGAAGAAAAGAGAAAATTATAAAGAGTTCTATGGCAATCTCAGGCACAAATCCGACCGAGATTGAAGGTAAAAGGGGAAGTGAAAGGATCTTGGGGCAAACTTGGGGTTGTGTATGGCAGAGACTGGAAGAAAAAAGGAAATTGATAAGGTTCTCGATGGATCTCGGGTCGAGCTCAATCGAGAATCCAAATATCTTAATCATATTACATGCATTTTACGGCTAAGAAGGAGCTAGAGAATTTACCTTCAATCTGATTGAGATTGAAGGTAAAAAGGGAAGTGAAAGGATCTCGAGGCAAACTTGGAGTTGTGTTTGGCAGATAATGGAAGCAAAAAAGAAATTGTTAGGGTTCTCGGTGGATCTCGAGTCGAGCTCGATTGAGAATCCAGATGTCTTAAGCATATTACATACATTATGCAACTAAGCAGGAGCTAGGGAATTTTGAAAAATTAAGGATGATTTATTTTAGGATTAGTTTAAATAAGAGATTAAGATAAAAAGAAATAGGTTATTTCTCGGAGATTATACAAAGAGAAGGCATTTAAGAGTGTGTAACCGAGAATCTTTTAGGCGAGAAGTTTCATTTTTGAATTGCAAGACTTTGTGAGATAGAAGAGATACTTTCTTTTCAGTGAGTGATTTTCTAAATTAAAATTGATTTTAAGTCCCCCTTCTAATGTCTTTGTTGTTATGTGATGTATGTGTTTCACATTTATGTTTTGTAAAACATGTTTATGAAGGTGAAGCATAGGTTTCAAAGTAGGGTTTATGTGATTTTGTTGTATGTTTGATTGAGAGTAAACCATTAGTCTAATCCCTATCAATGAGCTACCTATTATGTGTATATAATGAGTAAAGGAAACCATGTAGAAAAGGTCTGCATAGCTGAGTGAAGTTGGCCAATACATAAAAAATGTGTATTGTGCTTAGCAGCCTAAGCAACTGAAAATGAACCAGGTTATTCTCCAAGGGATGTTGTTAATGAAAAGGTCATCACAGTAATCTATGCATGGAAATGGTTCATGTTCCTGACAAAAGGAGTAGTGAAAAGCTAATGTGGGGTTTTATGATTTACTGAAATGCATGAGGCGGTTAAAGCTTGTTGATGAAAAATGATTTCATATGTGATTGTATTCCCCAAAAAGGTTTTCAAAACTATCACTCACTAAGTCATCGACTTACATTTTAATCTTTTCTTACTCAAGTGATCGAACGTTAAAGCCAAATAAGGAACGGTGAGACAGGTTGTTGTGCAAGAAAGTTAAGCAGGGTATTTAAGTTTAATTGTTATATTTATTTTTTTTAAGATTGTATGCAAAGTGAAATTGTAGAACTCTTGATTTAAAATTAATAAGAGAAATTGTTTGATTCAATTTTTGCTGTGTGGTGATTTCTAAAGATATGTTTAAGCTGTGTTAAATGATTTTGGAGCAGGTGTGACATGTTGGTATCAAAGAGATGTTTTTGGGAAACCTAAGGGTTATGAGTACTATAGAACAAGTGTAAGTTGTTTTGGAACAAATTAAGATGAAATTTTAAGATAAAAGATGGAGAGAGTTGTGAGACTCGTGCCTAAAAAGAAAAGGAATTCCTAGGTAACTTGGAGTAATCTCGGGCAAGAAGAAAAGTAGAAAGCAAAATTCCGGAGCAATAAGAGTAATTACCGTTCTTGTTTCTTCTATCTATAATTTTTTATGAGCATTTCACAGTAGCTTATTTAACTAATTCATATTGCTCAAACTCCTTTCTCATCCTTTCAATTTCAATGCATAGAATCCTTTTAGAGCTACCTATTTCCTTCATTTCAAACTCTGACTTTAGAAAATTCTTAACTTTGGTTCAACTCCTCTCTTGACTTTCCAGCTAAGAGCATGTCATCTACATATAGTAGAAAATAGACTAAATGTTTTAAAAACTTTGAGATAATGTAGACATAACTATCATAAGAGATTTTTAGAAACCCAATATTTAGAATGAATTCATCAAACCTCTTATTCCAACATCTTAGAGATTGTTTTAGTCTAAAGATGGACTTTCTAAGTAGGCAATAATGTTACTCCTTCCCATAACTTGGCAACCCTTCGATTGATTCATGTATATGGGCTATGAGGAAGGTCGTTTTAACATCAAATTAATCTAACTGCAAATTCTATTGAGCTACCAGGGATATAAGCATTCTGATGGAAATTTACTTCACAAATGGAGAGAATATTTCATTATAATCCACCCTTTATTTCTGAGTGAATCCTTGTAGCTACTACCTAACTTTGTATCTAGATTCTTCAAAATTAGGAATTGCTTATATTTGTAGACCCATTTAAATGCAATTGGCTTACATCCTTTAGTCACTCATGCTTTTTAAAGCATTTAAGGCTAGATTAATATAATAAGCTTCAAACCTAATAGAAGGTACTATAGTTCTCTTTTGTCTATCTCTTGTCAATGAGTAGTTCTTTAGGTATGATTCCTCTTACTCTATTCAATAGCTATCTCATCATCTTCTTCTTCATGTTGAGACATTACATCACTGTTATTTCCAAAATTTGAGCTAGAGGGTATTGGATTAGGAATGAGTGATTAGTGCTCCACCTCAATTTTATTTGTCAACTCTTGAGATGCTTTTCCAGAAACATCAATCTTTTTCAAGAACCTTTATTTTCCCCTGAAAATAACATCTTACTGATCACACACATCTTTTTAATCAAATTATCTCATAATCTGAAATCTTTTATCCCTTTTATGAACCCCAAAAACACATTTAACTGTTCTAACATCCAACTTTCCTTCATTTTGATGAGTAAAACCAACACACCCAAAAATCCTTAGGTTATTTAGGTTAGGTGGATGTTTGATCCTCTTCTCTTCTAGGGTCAACATATCTAAGAAAGCATGAGGACATCTATTTAGTGTGTAGACTATATAAAAGGCAGCTTCTGCCCAAAAACTTTTTTAATAGGATAGTGTCTAAAAATAAACTTTTAACTCCCTCAAGTATAGTTCTGTTATGTTGAGATGTATAATAACTTTCTGCCACTCCATTATGTTGAGGTGTGTACCTCATTATTTTATGTTTAAGAATTATGATAGCTTTGGTAATCCATTGTCTTATTCTGTTTAATTTAAGCTTGATCCGTGATTTTATGTTATCGATTGACTATTTTATAGGTTTTAAGCAATTTGAAGGTAGAATTTGGTATTGACGTTGATTTTGAGCTTAATAGGTAAAATATGGAGTCAAATGGCATCAATCGAGGTAAATGGAAAGAGAAAAGAAGCCAATTGGCTTCTGCATTACAGTGCCACGACTCCAAGCGCAGTGTTGTAAGGCAGAAAGGGGCAGTAGGCTTTGAAAGCCTAATAGACGCACGTGGAAGATCGTTAGTGCCTTGAAACTATCACTACCTTCGTGACACTGAAACAATTTTTATAAATATTTTTTATCTAGCCAAGTTTTACCAACCACGAATTCCAGCCAAATTACACCTGCATTCTCTTTATTTATTTTGTTTGATCTCTTTTGGTTAGTTTATCTCTCTGAACAATTCTCCATCATCCGACATGTGGATGATAGGCTAAGGTACTCTTTTTTAGCTTGGGTCATTAGGATTCTATCTCTGATTCTTTGTTTGTGAGCTTTTGAACTATGTCTAATGTAATGGATGATTTTATTCTGCTTCCAATCTTTAGTAAAATATATTACTAAACGCTTTGTAGATGTATGTGTTGAAATTTATGTTCTAAAACTTATAGTTTGTAAGTTGCATTCAATAATCTAATTATTAAATTATTTTAGTGAAATAGAATTGTAATGTCCCAAGCCCAGGATTTGGACCAGGATTCAAAATTCGGATCCCCGACATTCTCTTGCATCCCTTGCGACCTAGCAACATCATTCTTATTTGTCTTAAAGGCTTATGTCACGCCTCGCCTCAAAAGTCACTTTACGCGACCAAGTGGAGACGTGCTGCATAGACATTCCACGTGCATATCTTCGTGAGATAGCACGATGAACGCCTAGTAAGGGGAATTACTTTAATCAACCAAAATCAAACTACTTAACCTTGATAAACACAATGCAGTGGAATGTAACAATCAACTTCTCTTTATTAACTTAACAACAAGCGTTCAATAATACAATGAACGTGTTCTCTTTACAACAAAGCTTAAAACATAAATATTAGGCCTTCCACGTCTAGCATGGCTTCTAACAACTACCTTACTCGCCTCAACACGATGTAGCTTGCCTTAATCTTTCTTTACTTGGTCTCGACACCTGATACCTGGAAAGAAAAACTTAAAGCGTAAGTCAAATACTTCTTGAATGACGCTTTTAGAAATCCTTTTTTGGAATACAATACAATCACATAAACTCATTTTCATTTTCGTAAGTAGGCTCTCAAAGCCTTATTTCATAAAACATATACTTATTCCTTTCCACCAAGAACATGAACCATTCCCTCGCCTAGACCCAGGATTCATCTAACCAGCATCTGTTGGGAATTTTTCTAGTTCATTTCTCATTGCTTAGGTCGTTCACTTAATGTCTTTACTCATTATGTGCACACCACATAATAGTTAGCTCATTGATAGGAATAAAGCTAATGGTTTACTCATATACAAGCATCACAATCAACAATCAAGAAACATTAGTTTTTAAAACTCTATTTTCAATAAACAACATCAATCATCAACAACAAGAACATACAGGTACGCGTACACCACAAATAGAACATAAGACTCTCAAAGAATGCTTTCAAAACACTTCTTTCTTTTATAAAAATCACTCATAAATCTAGGTTTCCCTTTTGCTCAGAATGCCTTAGCAAATCCTTCTTCTCGCCAGATAGCTTCTTACCAAGGACAACCTTTAATTAATTTCTTAACAAAATCTCATAATAACACTTCTTTCCTTTTATCTCTTATTTATACTAATCCTTTTAATCTACTTAAGCCTCTCTTAGCCTGCCACGTCCTACTTACAGTTTACACATGTGAGCTTATAATTCACCAGCTCATCCTACCATCTTAAGCTCAACATGTAGCCAAACACAGCCCTGGAATGGCCCGAGTGCTCTTTAATTTTCACTCTAAGCTACCAATCTCGACCAGACATAGCCATTAAATTGTCTGAGTTCTTAACTTCTTAATCTTTCTATCTTTCATCTCGATCAAACAAGCACCGAGATGGCCCCGAGATCACACTTCTATCTTTAATCTTACTTGGGATTTCACATGATAGCCCAAGATTCTTACACAAAAAACATTATGTCTTTCCTCTCAATCGAGCAAGACTGAGTTTTGCCCTTTTTTTAGGCACAGGTCTCATAGCTTATTAGAGTGAAACTTGTCCCCACAAACCAACATGATTCCTTTCAGCATGCTTTGTCCTCACTCACATGCATCCTAGGAAAATTCCTAGAAGGTCACCTAACATAGAATTGTTCCAAGCTAAGCATATCTAACTTTGAAGTCTCTATGATTGAGCCATTGAAAAAGAAGGTACACCTTGTTGGTATAAGTAGTAACTTTTTAATACTTTTAAGTTGTTCTTAACCTTATCTTCATGTCCTTAGGATCTCTCTAATTTAGATGTAATATTAGTTCATTCATGTCCCCCTTTTAAACTCAGAGCATATTACATGCCCATCAACTTCTACTTGGTTCATCCCTAAAGTACATCTTACTGGGAGAAGTTCCTCTCTAATACCCGATTTGGATCAGAATTTAAATTCAGATCTCCAATATTTTTCTGCATTTCTTGCGACCTGACAACATCAGTTTTACTTTTCTTAAAGGCTTATTATAGTGAAAGTTGTCCCCACAAACCAACATGAGTCCTTTCAGCATGTTTTGTCCTCACTCAAATGCATCTTAGGAAAATTTCCAAAAAGTCACCCAACATAGAATTATTTCGAGCAAAGTACACTTGACTTTGAAGTTCCTATGATCAAGCCATCGACAAAGAAGGTGCCCTTTTTCACATAGTAATAACTTTTTAATTCTGTTAGTTTTTCTTAACCTTACTTTCATGTCCTCAGGATCCCTCTCATTCAAGGCTTTACAATAATACAATAATCTTGAATCCAATAAACTAAGGTCCCAAGGCTATCTTGTAGACTTAAACTTTATGTAAAAACATAAATGTGGATCAAGTTCGAGTTTGTAGCCTTAAACGGTGTATAATATATGAATAAGGTAAGGCATAAAATATATGAATAAGGTTGAGTGCCTATTTCTACTAACACTATGGATGTGGCTGTCACACTCAGATCCGTAAAACAACCAGAACGTAGGAAGTAGTGCAGATAGGACCCGATTTAACTTAAAACCTTAAAACTAGTCTTATCGCCTAGCTTAAACTTAACTCCTTTAAACTACCAAGCGATAAAGATAAACATAACGCAACGGAAGTCAACTTAAGCTTTTATTCAACAACAGGCGTTTAGTACATGAACATACAATTACAACACCTTGACCAAAATTAATGTCTAAACGCTAAAATTTGAACACTTAGGCAAATTTTTACTTCTTTAACTTACATTTTAGGTATGGGTCTTATAGCAACCAACTTTGTAATTAGTACAAACAATGTGATCCTGAATTGTTCATGTAGAGCTATGAAATTGGGGGTATCCTATGTAAAGAGTGCATAAGATCGAACGATTTAATAGTCACTTTTACGTTATAACAAACTTTTGTGTTTTAAAGCTGATTATTTTTTTTTTTTTTTTGAATTTAATGACTTGGGTAACTTAACCTTAATCATGAGCTAACAATAAACTCATGTTCAAATAGGGTTATCCTTAGATTTGCGTAAGTGATGGAAGCTCATTAGCACTGGTCCAATATGTCTCTCATTACAAGGGTAAGATCACCATATGGATAGCTAGGGGGAATAGGGTACATGCAAGATGGAATTTACTTCTGACCTCTTTAGAGTTAGTAGTTAGGTTGTTCCCTTATGCATTGAATCCAGGTCTTGAACAAGGGATCTCACCCTCTCATTGATCTGAGAGGTATTCGGTTTATAGGTTGGACCTTAAACCAGTTGCTCATTAGAGGATAAGTGGTACTTAAGAAACAAGAAGTAATCTCAAGAGTAGAACGGTAAATGAACCCAATTAAAATTTCGAACAGTCTGTGAAGGGTTAACTTAATTACTAATCATGGTTATATTAGATGGATATAAATATATCTATAGTGAAGGAAGTGTAACTACGAGACTTTAGTGTAATAACCTGTTAGTTAACAAAAGTTGATTACCTTGGTTTAAAAGAGTTTACTAAGTTAATCTCGGATTGTTGGAGCTCATGATCTATAGGTATACTAGATCCCTCTACTAGCTCATTATGGTAATAAAATGTAGAACTGGGTGATAAAAAATTGGAATAGTTTGAATTACTTTTATGAATACAGTTAACGAGTTTTTTTAGAAACTAACGATATTTAAATAAGATTTAAATATCCAAAAATTCAAATATCCAAAAATTCAAATAGAGATTCGAATTAATTCAATTGGATTGATCGAGATTTGATATTATTATTTTATTAATATTAATTAATTATATTAATTAATAATAAATAAATAAGGGAAATTTGCATAAATATAACAAAACATTAAAATATTTACAACCCATATAATAAAATCAAAAGCTCATGAAACCGCCACTTTTTAAAATATTCCAGGTCTACCCTTCCTTTCTATCTTCTTCATTCTGCAATTTTTCTCTTCCTTTCCATCATCTTTTTCTCTTCTTCTTTTGTGATTTTTTTTCCAAACTATTATTTGGTTTAAGATCGTGTACCAAATATAAAAGATCTATTTTTCTTTGGTTGTTCAAGTTCGTGTACTAAATATAAAATATCTTTAAAAATATCTTTAAAAAAATCACTGAAATATTGTTACACGATCATCGTTTAGATTTGGTTACCCCAAATCTAAACGATCATGTTTCAAAAATAGTCAAATCTAAACGATCGTGTACCAAAGAATCTTAAAATAAATCGTTTCATTTGGATAGTGAAATTTAAACGATCGTGTATCAAATATAAACAATTGTGTTCCAAAAAATCTCAAAAAAAAATTATTTAGATTTGGCTAATGATAAAATCTAAACGATTGTGTACCAAATAATAGTCAAATCTAAACGATTATGTACGAAAGGAATTTTGAAAAATGAGTCGTTTTGATTTGAGTAGCTAAATCTAAACGATGGTGTACTCGAATCTGTATAATATCATGTACCAAATATATTATACGCGTGAGTGTCAAATTAATCACGTGTCGATGGAGGTATTTTTGGTATTTTCCATTGTAGGTCCGTGGGCTTTTTTCGATTTTGTTGTTCTATACAGTGTAAAAATTTTGCTGCTTTGTTATATTTTTTTTTTATAAAAAACCTTAAAAATTTTGAATTTTAGAAATTTAAAAATCAAATAAATAAAAAAAAAATGAAATTCAACTTGAAAATGAATTTATTGAAGAGGTGTGATTTTTTCCAACTTCTATGATTAAGTGTCACAATTTTAATGATTTTCATATTGATCAATTGAAATAGGAGAATTTGATGAGAATTTTGAAGTTTTAGAAAAATTTCATATTCTAACTTTCTTATAAAAAAACTCATAAAATCGATCACGAATTTGATCCCACGATCTTGTTCTAAAGCCAGAGAATAGTAGAGAAGGCTTTTATGGTTGTCTAAGACTTGAAATCAACAAAAACGATCAAGAATCGAAGGAGAATTTCAAAATTCAAGTATGTGTTCTTGAATTTACATTTTGCTTAGTTTTCAATTGCATGTTAAATTAGATGAAATTAGAGTGTTACATCTTGATTCTCTTTTGTTTCTATGTTTGTCTATCCATCAGTATGTTTATTACTTGAATTAGTATACGATAACGTGACACTAGGTTTGAAAGGATTAGAGCCATTCGCAGTAAAGGAATTTAACAGAACCTGAAGCTCAATTTAATTGAGAAATTAGATATACCCGCATATTAGCAAATTATAAATGGAAATAAATTTATTGTAAAAGGATAATTATTGATTAAGCATGCTTTTAAAATAAAGAGTTACAGAGAAATTGGAAACTTTTGTTGACTTTGTATCTACAAAATGCCAAGTTTGGAGTATCACAATCTGGAAATCTTCCTATTCTCTGAGAAAATGAATGACTTGTGAGAACCAAAACTAAAATTGGGAAGGAAGAGAGAAGTTTTCATTTTTATTTTTATTTTTTTTTTCCTTTTTGAGAGATTACGCAGAGAACTTTTGAATTCATCCAAATTGTTTCTACCCTCCATGGTTCCTACTTCTCTCTTCTTCAGGTAAAGAAAAAGAAGTTAGAAAGAGATACAGAGATACGTGGGTAAACATCTACGTTTTCTAAATAACTCCCGCAAATTAATATTAAAATAAAAAATAATAGAAATTTTAAAAAAATAGAACATGTGATAAAATATTTACAATTAAGTGTAATAAATTTTATCTTTTATTAATTTTATTATAGAGTGCAAATAATTTGTCATATTTTTAATTTAAAAAAAAACCTAATAATTGCCCAAAAACTTCACCATTCTTCGATTTTGATAAAAACCCAGTGTTGTCCACAGTTTTTGCCTATTCCCACGAATATTCCTAAAGAAAACATTGCACTTGCCTCCATTGTTACCCAATTAAAAGCAGTCTTATAGGTTAAGTTGAAAAAGAATTGGGCTTTTCTAAATTGGGCTTTCCGTAGTGGGTTAATTTTTTTTTTTTTTAAAAAAAAAGGGAGTCTTGTCTCCACAAAATGTATGAAGGCTAAGTGTCGTCGAGTAAAATTAATACAAGTTTAGGGTGCCTAAAAATTTTGTTTTAGCCATAGTTGATTTAATAATTTCATGAGTTGAAGTCTATGTAAAATAATTTTTGGATTAAAAAGAGCACTAAAATAGAAGAGACTGTACACATGCACATGTAAGGTATAGGAGATTAATTAATTTGATATTTCTCATTAGAATCTTAAATAGATTTTTTATATTACTTGATATTTGTGATATATATATATATATATAGGATTAAGAATTATTGTTCTTATATCATAAATTTGCCAATAATCCACTCATGGGTTGGTCCTCCAAATTTGGGGAAAAGAACCAAATTGTTTGGGTGTTGAAGAACCTTATCATAAATTTCTGAAACCACTCAATGCATAATGGTCCCTCCCAATTTGGGGAAAAACAAACCATACTATTTGGTATTTGAAGAAGAAGCTTTTGATGGACAAAAGATGACACAAAATGATGATATTTGGCTTCTTTTTTTACGACATAAAACCTCCTTTTTCTTCTTCTTCTTTAATGTTGTTAGGGATAGTCATATATATATTTCTGCAATGTCTAATAGTGTTGCTCACTTCCCAGTGACTAAGATATCTTTTGTGAAGGAAGAACCAAATGCTCGAACCTAAATACCTTTTTGTAACCCTTCATTTTATGCATGGTTTAAAAATACTTCATTTAGATGTGTATTAATAATTCTTTTTTTTTTTTTTTTAAGAGAATCGAACTTCTAACCTCAAAGTTGATAGTACCATAACACTATGTTAGGTGAATTATGCTCGTTTGAACTTTTTTGGTAAAGAATTTTGAAACTTTCTTTTCTTTAATTGCTTTATCAACAAGTTTTGGTAAAGAATTTTGAAATTTCATTTGATTTAGTCGAGGCGCTCAAACAAAATATTTTAGGTAAACAAATGTTAAATTCAAATGCATATACTCTAGGAGTCGTTTCACATATCAGTTCAAACTAAAAAGTCATAAGAATAGAACCTCTACTCTCTGTTAGAAGATCATTTTAAAATCTTCAATACATCAGTTTTCCTCACGTAGGTTTCTTTATATATGTACACAGATGAAAAAATCTTATAGATAGATATTGGAATTAAAAATAGATATTGGTTTTTTTTAATCTCCTTGTATCTCTCTCTATTTTCTCTCTAAGACGATACAGATAAGAATAATTTTATATATAAGTGATTTTTAGTTCATTTCAAATGAGCTGTAAGTGAAAATATTATAGTTATAAATTATTGGCTAATGATATGAATTAATTTGGTTATGAAAGTATAAGGTATTTGAGTGTGTGTGATCTTTTGGTGGCACCTGGTGTAATAGATGAAAGCTAGCTCTTCTCGAGTTATGGTCCTACTTCTATTTCTTTGAACTTGACTACTTTTTTGTAATACTTTTTGCTTTCTCCCCCTCCGAGTGGCTTTCCATCAATCACCCATAGTATTTTTCTTTTTAAGCTATATCCAACAACATCCCATCTACTTAATTGCTTGCATGAATGAATTTTGAAGTTGAAATATAAGAATGTTTATGTGTGTCAACTTGAGATATTTCGTTCTATCTACTAATCCATCCGCATACTTATTGTATCTATTTAACTTAAACTATACCTTAGTAACTGTTTTTTTTTTTTTTTTCAACGTCTTAAAAAAAGAATATTTCATAACTTAATATGTATTGAGCTAGCTATTTGTAGTTGAATATATAAAAAATTGTATATGTAAAAGAATAAAAGAAGACACAAAATGACGTACCAAGTTGAGTACTGTTAACAGTCCTCAAATCTGAGTCATTGTCTCCCCAAAGTAGCTATAGCCCAAAGCAATTATAGGGTAGGGTACTCTTTTTCAATT
>JBBPDI010000022.1:17227457-17244516 GCA_037974545.1 Cucumis variabilis
ATGATGGTAGAAAAGAAAAATACAGATTCAAGTGGGAAAAAAAGGTTAGAATATTGAAGATTTTGTTTGGTTGATTAACATTTGGATTGATTCTCTTGCATGTTAAAATAAAAGAATTAAATAAAAATAAATTATTTGACGTATGAATGACGTATTAATTACTCATTGTGCGTTGGAATAAATTTGAAAAACAATGAGTTTTCTTAAATATAGAAGAATTGGTCAAATTACTTCTAAGTTATAACAAAAAAAAAAAATCACATTCTTTACCTTTCACGTTGATAGAAGTCTATCAGCATTTATTTTAATAGAAATTTATACAAATTTACCTTTCACGTTGATAGAAGTCTATCAGCGTTTATTTTAATAGAAATTTATACAAATTTATCTTCAATAAATACCAATAGTAGTGTATCATTGATAGAAACTAATAAAAGTTTATTAATATCTATCAATGATAAAAATTGATAATGACATAAATTGATACAATTCTATCATTATTAATACTATTAATGATATAAACTAATATAATTTTATCAGTACTTTTTTTTTCCTACTTTTGTACATAAGTTTCACATATTTTTTCTATTAGTTGAAAGTTTCTTTAAAAAAAAAAAAAGATTTTAAGTAAAATTGATTTTTTGTAAAAATATCTTTATTGACGTAAAAGTTTAACTATCCTATATACAATTAGATTTTGAAAAGTAAAACTTTGAAAGACCACTCTTCATGGTGTTAATATCACTCAATCAATAACTTAATTTGAAAATTCATCCTTTTATACATGGATGGATACACTCATTTTATGTGGACCTGCACATAAATAGTTGACTCGTAATGGTAAAAATTGCATATCTATTGTTCTATCATTTATCGATATATATTTCAACTCTTCAAAACTTATGTTTCAAAGATTAAAAGGCATCATAGGAACACTTGTACCCAAAGTTATTGTTTCCCATTAATGTAAATTCCACCTTTTACATATTTCAAATATTGAAGTGCAAATTAGGCATTTATTTAAAATATAAGTAAAGAAAAGGAAAAGTCAAAATTTTCTCCGATAATCCCATTTATACATAAAGAAAAAAGAAATTGGCTGCAAACCAAACAACCAATAAAAATCCATTATGTGATAAATTTTAATTGATTTCTTTTAAAAATAAAAATTCTACTAGGTTATGAAAAGTGGACGTGTAACATTAATTTGTATTCACATAATCATACATACTAAGGCAATGCATAATATTAATTTACATTGTAGTTTCACAAAACAAAAAAACCTTAATATTCTTATAACTATTATTATATTATTTTAATGAAGATCCTTCTTGTTTACGTAAAACAAACTTTATTATACTTCAAAACTCAAAAAACATATACTTCGAGAACAGTTTTTAAAATGACTGCTCAAGAACTAACCAATCAATTGAATTACATAGAAATAATGCATCTTCTTAAATTCTAAAGAGTCTAGAGTTGTTTCAGTTTGTAGAGAATAGATTTTTGTTTTATTTTCACAGATTTACTAATTTCAACGTATGATAGATAATTTGAATTTTATTTCTAGAAACTGTTTTAAGATATTTTGAAATCTAAACATTGTAAACTCCTAAAAAAAAACTATTTTATGGTTTAATTATATTATTTAGGATTTGAATTTTACATTTTAAAAACAGAATTATATTAAATAAATATAAAAAGTTTAGGAATACAATATGTGATGTTGTTCTTAATTCATTTATATATATATATATATATATAATAGGTAATATGTAATCTATTATAAATTATACATATAATATTAAATCTAATTACATAAATTTTTAGGTTAAGTTATAAATTTAGTCCATATAGTTAGAATTTAGTGATTATGGTCTATAATAAAATTATAAAAAAAATAGTTCCATTTATAGAAATTATTTATGAAGGCTTTCAAACCATGCATAATAACTATATATACACGAGGCATTACCAAAACATAAACAAAACTTTAGTTTTCTCCATATCATAGAAGTTAATGCAATCTAACCTTGCACCCATAAATAAATAAATTAATAATAGTTTATTGTCAACTAAATTTAATAGATAAGTAAGACTATTTTTATAATTTATAATGCAATGCACACCTTGAATTTAAGAAGGATATATAAATAAACAGTTATCACATATGAATGAGTATGAATGAGAATGAGAAAGATTATGAGAACATGAAAGTAATGTTAAAAAAGACTCAAAAGAATTTAAATTTTCATTTTTAGATTCTCTACCAAATAATTTCTCAATCTTTTGCCATTATCTTTTTAAGTGTTCTAAGATTTAATTTCCTAACTAAGAAATAGGTTTACAATGGGATCAAGCACAGGAATTTATTCTAACATAAAGATAATATGGGTTTAAAAAAAATCCACATTCAAAATCATTTCAATCATTCCAACATGTTTAGGTACTATACCAAGTTATCTAATGTCGTTGATATTTATAGATAATTGAGGTAGCAATTCTTTTTTCTTTCAAAGATGGATGTTTTCTACCTTCTAGTCTATCATTTATAGAATATATAACTTTACTATTTGGCCAATGTTTTTAACATTTTTATCATTTACATTACTTTTTCTATTATTTAATACTTTTTACCAACAGCCAAGGTGTAAAATTTTGGGGTTTTCTTTTATTGGAATCGAGTGTGTCATTTCAATTCATTTTCATTCTTATAGTGTCGATTTCCATGTGGCCAAAATATGAACAAAAATTAGGTAACTAATAGAGATACTCGGGCATGGTTTTTCTCAAGAGATCTTAACTTAGCAAATTCCGCTTTATTTTTTAATTTAAAAATATCATTTTCAGTATTTAAAAGAGACATTTTTAAAAATAGTAAAATAAATTAAAATATTTACAAACAATTACAAAATTTTGGATTCTATTAATGATAGTTTTCTATCACTATAGCATATCGATTACTATCAATGATAGAATTTGCTATAGGTTGTGAATATTTTGTAAACTTTACTATTTTAGAAAATTCCCCTATTTAAAATGTATAAAAATTATAAATAAGGTAGATAATAATAATGACCTTTTAAATTTATCAAATTATTTTGAATGGCAAAATTTTAGAAACTATTTACAAATATAGCAAAAATATCATCATCGACAAAATTTCTGAAAATATTAACAAATATAACAAATATCACAATTTAGATATGATAAACACAATAGATACATATAGACACAGATAGTAGTTTGCCTTGTTGTATTGCAGTTCATTATAGATAAACGGTTGTATTTTTACTATACTTTATAAATATTTTATGTTTTGTTATATGTGAAAATCAAGGTTCAATTATTCTTAAAATTAACGAGTTAAATTGACTAAATTGAAACCTTATGCATATATTTTCAAAAGCTCCAAACTTAAAAAGCAAAAAAGAATTATTAGTTTAGTAGAAATAGGGGAGCCATAGACTTTTTAATAGTTTATAATATGATAATTTTTTTTATGTTGATTTTCATAAATATAACAAAACACCAAATAGTTACAGCTCGTGTAACAAAATAAAAAAATCTCATGAAGCCTGTAAAATATTTTAACAAATTTCAAATTTTTTCTTGATATTGCATATGATTTTTCACTTCTTTTTCTTTACGATTTATTCATCGACTCTTTATATTATTAATTTTTTCATATTATTACTTCTTCTTATTCATATTTCCACTTTTCTTGTTCGTGATTTTTTCATTTTCTCCTCTAGAATGTCTTCCTTCTACATCATCTCTCATATATTTCCTTTTCTAGATCTAAATGATCATGTACCAAGATAATCTTGGTTAATTTAAGATCGTATACCAAATATAAAACATCTTGATACACAATCTTGGACAAACACCATTTAGATCTTGGTACACGATTGTTTAGCTCTTGGTACATGATCATATACCAAATCTAAACGATATTGGTAAACGATCTTGTACAAAATATAAATGATCTTGGTACACACGATTGTGTACCAATATCTAAACGATCTTGGTTAACGATTGTTTACCAAGATTGTTTAGATATTGCTACACGATCATGTACCAAGTTCGTTTAGATTTGATACACAATCGTATACCAAGTGCTAAGCAATCGTGTACCAATATCCGAACAATCGTGTACCAAGCTTTTTCGCACTCGTGCCCAGCTGATTAGTCTTAAGATATTTTTGGTATTTTGAACTGTGGGCCTGTGGGTTTTTCGTTTTTAAAATTGTTCTATAAAATGTAAATATTTTGTCGGTTTGTTATATTTTTTAAAAAAATCCTATTTTTTTTATTTATTAACACTGAATTCTTACAGTAAAAAAGTGTGTTTCAAAGTCTATAATCCTTTTTATTAAAAAAATATGTTTAAAATAAAATCATTTGTGGGGTAAAAATGAGACATTACATGAATTATATATATATATATATATATATATATATATATATATTTATAAATAAAATAAAAAAGAAATTATGAAAATAGAAAAAATGTACCTTCTTCACTTTCTTCAAAAATCATTGAATTTTTAACCATATGTGTGTCTTACGAAACCACTATTAATCCGCTAGTGGTTGAAAAAAAATTTAATTATCTATCTCTAACACTCCCGTCACTTATGGGTTCAAAATATTTAAAATGCCCAACAAGTGAAAATCAATTTTAATTGGAGAGAAAACGAAGATGCAGGGACTTGAACATAGGACCTCTCTGGACCACTTGCTTTGAAACCATATTAAACCACTAATTCATCGAAAAAACTTAAAGCTAGTGGTTGAAGAAAAATTTAATTATGTATCTCTAACACCACAAAATGTCACTATTTATTGGCAATTTGGCAAGCATGAGGTAGATTATATGAACACTAAGGGTTAGTATCTCCAAGATCGGAGTGTAAGAATAATCTGACGACCTGGATTACCCAACCCATATTATATGGGTTAGGTTCGGTTAGTTTAAAATATTGTGGATTGGATTGGGTTGTAGACTGGCATCCAATAACTAAAGAAAAAAGTCTATCATTCCAAAAACAATATATGCTCGATATCGAATAAAATAAAAACAATTGTTTCATTCTGGGCCATCTTGGTGCCATTAAGGCCCAAGATTCAATAACTAAAGGAAAAAAAATTTTCATCTCAAGGCATCTTAGGGTATTATATATCCAACGTCCAATGAATTAAAGCCAAAATTCTTTCATCCTAGGACATCTCGATGAGACCAAGGCTCGAGATCATATATTATAATATACACGATCATTTAAAATGAAAGTCATCATTTAAAAAAAATAATACAACCTGACAACCTAATCCAATCCAACTCAACCCATATTTTAAGAGTTGGGTTGGTAATACAATTCAGGTTATTCGGGTTGCCAACCCAACAAATCCAAAAATATAGGTTGAGTTGACACGACAAGAATTAAGAGATCTTTCGACTCATAATGGCGTCAAAATAATTAACAAAATGCATCGAGATAAGCTTGATCAACGCAGAAAGCGACGTCAAGAAGACAGTCGACAGTAATGCGTTAAGGGAATGACTTTCTCCCGACACAAGCATTGTCGACTGACATAAAACATCGACAAAGGGTACTTCTGACGTCCAGTCCATGTGTCGACAATATGGTAGTGTCGACATCACCTCTTTGCATTGGCAATCTATGAATTCAGGATAGGTACTCATCCCTGACACACCAAACGTGCTAGGAAAAATATTTTATAATATAATATTTTAAATTATTATATATATATATATTTATATATATATATATATATATATATATATATTGTAAGATAATCTATTGGGTTCCAATTCTATTTAAATTCAATCAAATTATGAAAAACAACTAATATAAAAAATTATTAAAATACCAAATCATATTTATATTAAAATTAAATCCAATATACAAAAATTACAAATTTGTAGTTAAAAAATTACATGAAAAACAAATGCTAATTCTCCTAATCGCCACAGACGTCATATTCCCACTGGCTCCTAACTACAATGACATGAAAGTAAATTTAGATATGTATCATGTATAACAAATAGAAAACTTAAAAGTTGAAAAATACGTATTGCAATGGATCAAGGTCCTCTATGTGCCCGACTCATTGCCTCAATAATCTTCCTCATTTCTTCTATTTGTCGGGCATTTTCTTTGTGTTGTCGAGTACTTTCTTCCATTCATCGAGCATGCAACTTTGATGTTCTTCGTGGTTCTTCAATTAATTGTTGAGTGTTGTCAAGGTAAGCGTTTAGTTTGCTAACCTCCCCAGCGTGCATCTCTTGTTTATATGATGAAGACGAATAGCTACTAGTAGTCTTTCAGGACTTTGGCTTGAAGAACCAACCAAGACCTTTTGAGTCTGTTGGTTGTCTACCCAAAACTATCTCGCATATTTTGTCTCCAGAGAGTGGCTGAGAACCCTCTAGGTGGGTTAGGAATGGAGTTCCAACATTTGATTATACAGCAAAATTTTTAATTAAGTTAGTTATAAATAAAAGTAAAATAAGACAAAAGATTTTCATAAATTTACATGCACATCTGCAGCCGCCTATGAAACGAATTGGCCACTCCAAGCGTGTGTTTCTTTAAACAACTCCACACAATCGTCTAGCTGACCTCGTCGTTCCGTGAGCTCATATTGTCGTTGTAGAAACGACTTGAATACACTACTGTGGTTGTAAGGTTGCTTCGCTCTAGTAGCCCTTTTGATCCTTGATTGCTCGTGCATGCAAATAATCAAAATGTTACATACAAACAACAAAAATGAAATAACATCAAGGAATATTAAAAGATGTAAATCACCTGAAATTGTTGGCTAACGTAGCGATCAGAGAGGAAGGCCTAATCTTCTGAATGATTCATCAATCTGGGAGGTGGGTTGGCACGTGCTTGTTTAGGATCACTGAACTTCTTAAAATACATGTTGTTGTTTCATCTAAACTCTTTCCACGTGCTAAGCATTTGATGCTCAACAAATCGAGTAAGTGTTTGATCTGTGAAATCAAGCATGAACCATTGTTATAAAAGGAATAAACATACAGATTAGGTTTATAAATAAATAAATATATATACACACACACACACACACATAGGTTTAACATATATGTACAATAATTTAAAAACTTACTTATAGATCGCCCTTCACAATCTTAACGTACTCCAGAGTAACATTAGCCCATTTAAGGAAGCATACTGGAAATGTATCTCGCATTAACACACCAATGGTGTTGCTAAAGCAAACAACATGTGTCAAGATCAGCTTATTTGCTCCTAGGGCGATGGATATTAGGACATTCCCATTCTACTGCACGTATCTCTCTAACTTTGAGTTTCTAAAGTGTTGCTGTCTCCTAGGAGTTCGCGTAATGGGTTGAGAGGCATCAACAAATATAGAACACTATCAAAAACATAACTCCATATTTATGCAATTAATTATTTATGTAATGGGACTAACCTCACGTGTTGCCTACTGAGGACGTTCCTCTGACATTATTGAACGCATCATTGTCAAAATCAAACAGAGCATTTGTCTCCTCGAAATCGCTTGGGAATGACAGTACCTGTGGACATAAAAACCATAATTAATTAAACAAATGAGAGTATTTGAAACAACATATATATAAAATAAAATATGTGAATACGTGATTCGTCATTATTATTCATCGTTGCTTGATCCACTTTGAATGAATAATTGTTCATTATCATTGTTTATGAAGCCGTTAAGAACATTAAGCACAATCGATCTTTTCACCATTGTAGGATCAACGTTAGGTTTGCATAGGTTGTCATCCTCAATGTGTTCATCCACACAGTGTCCGACAACGATTTTCAATACATTCAGTTGCTAATTATCAACATCCTCCACTTCAGGCACATCCCATATACGTCTATTTTGGACCACTTGAAAAACTATCCAATTGATGCCATTTTTTTGTTCCTCGAGGTAAAAGATTTGATGTGCCTGAATTGCGAGAATGATTGGTTCTTCAAGGAACCGAAAACGTGATGTGCTTATTAATTTGTACCCTAATTCCACGTGTGTCCTATGATTTTTGTTCTTGTCCATGTCAAACAAACTACACTTGACTAGCCAAACATGCTGTCCTATTGGATATTGTTGTCGACACTTCCACTGCCATTGTTTTCATCGACTACCATGACTCCATTGTTTTGTGTAGTGCATCAAGAATTACACTCTATCATGTGAAATCTTATCTCACCGATAATGCATCTATTGTAGAATCGAACGTCAAGTAGAGGTCACATTGCAAGTGAGAAGAAATTATGTAAAAGGTTTTCTCTCTCACACATTTCTATAACCTGAAATTGATGTAAATGAATATAAATTCTGAAATAAGCATATACCAATTCTAAAATTCATGTACTTTATATACCTAAGCTCCAAACCAATCTGAAAATGCTCGTTGATGTCTTTTAAATAAGTTAGAAGTGTTTTGAGTTTGACGACGTATCAACCTCAAGTGTTTTCTAAATTACATAGTTGTGGGTTTGTGTGACGACAATAACTTAAAATAGCCAGGAAAGTATAAAGTTGAAAATGCGTACTTGTGGTAGTCTGCTATTTCATCTACATTGTTCAGGATGTACTAATGTGCAAGATGTTTCTCTTCCTGTGATAGAGCTCGTACACTTGACGTGCCTAATTGTTGTACCTTCTGCACGAACACTTCAAACCCACTAATTACCTCATCATTGGAAATGTTATCATCATCTAGTTCCTCTCGAGTGAATCGAGTTTCAATCGCACTTAGATATCTTGAAGAAAATGTCTTTAATTAATTCATCACATATGCTTCAGCAATAGACCCTCAGGACGTGCTTTATTTCAGACAAACTGTTTCAACCTGCGTAGACTTCTGTCAATGGGATACATCCAACTATAGCCAACGAGGTCAGTGACTTTTACTTCATACGGTAGGTGAACGACAAGGTGTATCATTACGTCAAACAATGCAGGTGGGAATATTCTTTTCAATTTATATAGTATGATTATGATATCTGCTTGCAATTGGACCAAATCACTTATTTCTATTATTCTTGGGCACAAGTCACGAAAAAAACCACATAATATAGTAATTGTAGTGTACAATTTTTTGGGTAGATATTCTTGAACCCAATAGAGAGACCTTATTGGTATTATTTTGGGCACAAGTCAAGAAAAAATACATAATTTAGTAATTTTAGTGTACACTTTTTTCGGTAGATATGCTTGAACACCAATGGAGAGAACTCGATGTAGCAAAATGTGACAGTCGTGAGTCTTTAGACTTGAAATTTTATCGTCTTTTTCATTGCCACATCTTGAAATATTATAAATGAATTCATCAGAAAATTTAACTAATTTTAGATACTTACAAAACGCAACTTGCTTGCTGGTAGTCAATGTGTAACATGCATAGGCTTTACCAATATGCTACCAATTTCTATCAGGTATAAATCCTTTCTTATTTTCAAATCTTGTAGGTCCAATCGAGTATTTGTGGTATCTTTTATTTTCATTCAAAATTCAACAATGTACCGATCAATTTGCCACAAACATTCTTTTCATATGCATTACATCCAATTTATGACGTATTAGTAGTCTTTCTTAATAATAAAGTTCGAAAAAGATACTTCTTCTCAACCAATTTAAAGCTCTCCTTATTTTTTTATCTTTTCAGTAAAGGATGTTTACTCATCAGTAGAAACTCCAACGAATCTAGTTGTTCAAAGATATTATGTCCATTAAGTACAACCAGAGGAGGCCTACGCTCTATATTTTCATCATGTAACTTACTTCTACACCAAGCATGGTTCTCTGAAAGATAACACCGGTATCCCATGAAAGATATTTTCCCTCTTATCTCGAATGATGATTTATCTCTTATGCATATGGGATATGCCTGATACCCTTTTGTACTCCACCTGAATAAGTGACCATATACTAAAAAGTCATTGATTGTCCACAACAAAGCTACATACAATTTAAAGAACTGATCGGTAAGAGAATCATACGTACGCATACTAAAAGTTCATAACTCTTTCAATTCCTCAATCAATAGTTAGAGGTGAACTTCAATTTCTTACCAGGAGATCTTGAACTGGGTATTGGTAATAACATGAAGAAGTTGGACTCTTTCATGCATTTCCAAGGTGGCAAATTGTAAGGAATTAACACCACATGCATTTCCAAGGTGGCAATTATATTGAAAGAACCAAACCATAAGAGAATCATACTGTATGACGTACTCAGATTCCCAAATAGACTAAACCCATCAAAAGCTAATCCCAAATCAATGTTTTCTGAGAATCTGAAGCAAACTGAGAAAATTCACAATCAAAATGCTTTCATCCCTCTGCATCAGCTGGACGTCTCAAAACATCCACTGTTTCAACTCGTTTATCCTTATGTCATCTCATGTCAGACGAGCCCTCTTGTGATACAAACAATCGCTGTCATCTCGGTATTAACGAAAAGTGGCATAATACCTTGGCAAAATTTATTTTCTTTTGTTAAGATTGACATTGTACCGAGACTCACCACACGTTAGATAATTTTGCAAATCGTCAAATTCTTTCCAGGACAATCGTACTTACACGCATGAATAGTCTCGTATCCCAGGCCCAAGTCATGCAGTTTTCGTTTGCCTCAGTAGAATGAACTAGAGATAGTAGTACTACACATTGGAAATACTTCTTTTAACAGTTCTAATAACATGTCGAAGGACTTGTTACTCTAATAGTTGAGAACCTTGATATGCATCAACTTAATCAAGAAGTTCAGGGAAGAAAATTCTTAACAATTTGGGTATAGCTCACTATGTGTTTCATTTAATAACTTCTAAAATATGTTGGCTATCTCTTGTTGTTCTACCCCACTATTAAACGAAATATCATTCTCCAAACCTTTCTTTGTTTCTTCTTCATGTTTAATTAGAGCTTGTAAATTAAGAAGCATACCATTTCATTTTCTTCAAGAAAAGGGTTACTGCTAGTTCCTTCATGAAAAGGGTCACTACTAGTTCCTTCATCAAATCTATCTATACCTCTATGCAAGTTAACTAGCTATTGATGATATACCCAATCTATGTAAGAGACGGATATTCCAATCGTTAACAAATATCATTCCACACCTTCTAATGAATCCCAATTTGAGTTCATACATCTCTTGCATGGAGACCTTGCCCATCTGTACTCATCGACGAGATACTTTGCAACCTCTAAAAATTGGGACACTCCCTCTTTATACTTAACAGAGAACTTATCCCTAAGTTTCATCTAACCCTTTTCTATCATTAAAGACCTATAACACAAATAGGTTTGATTAGTCTTATATTCATCCTAAATGCTCAAACTTACTCCATGAATAAGCTACACCTCACAAGTAACCAATATCCTAACTTTCATTACAACTAAGTTTAAACTATAAAGACTATCATAATTGCAGGATGGCCAAAACTGAAAGGATAAAAGCTCTATGGCAGCAGAAGATTGTACAGAACCATTCCTTAAATTAATTTGGGAATCTTAAAATACCAATACATTGGCAAAATCTTAGAATCAAAATTCTAAATATAAATCTAAGCATGCTTTTAATTTATAGGATACGATAACTTACTTTCGATGACGTCTCTGAATCTACAAATCACCAAATTGAAGACACCACTCGTTGGAGACCTTCCTATCCTCTAGGATGAGATTGGTTTGTGGGAACCAATTGAGATGGAAAAATGTTTTGAGATATTTGAGAGAAATTTTTTCTTTTTGCAGAGAGAAAAAATCTTGGATTTTTATTTTAATGAATTTTGTTAAAGAAAATTGTTTTCTTCCAGATATTCATAACTTTCTTTCCTTATTGAAATATGAAAAGAAGTAGGAGAGAATTATGAAATTCTTTTTATCAAATCTACTAATTAATTAACAATTAATCAATTAATTAATAATTAATTAAATCATATTTAATTAATATTTCATTCAAATCTTATTTAAATATCTTTCCAATATCTTATATATTTATATTAATATAATTAATTAAATTATATTTAATTAATATTTCATTCAAATCTTATTTGAATGAATATCTGTGCAATACTTTATAGATTTAATTAAATAAAACTGAACTATTGCGTTTCAATAATAAAACATTGAGTCCAAATTAAATCATCTCAATGCGTTAGACGATCAACACAACCCAAATTTCATTAACAAACATTTAAAAAATCATATTGAAAGCATTTCTTTTCAAATCATTTATAATAACTCATATCTCATAAGCGTGCATCTTGCATAATCCATCGTTAAATCATATTGCAGAACTGCTCTACGTGTTCAATTATATCTTTGTACCCTTTCCTCATCTTAATTGTTTACCACTCTCTTTTTCTGGGTTGCGGTTGTGCGGAGTAATCTCAAGGCAATAGCAATTTACCATCAATTTCATCACGCATAAACACATCTTTAAATGCCAAATCACACAACAATCAAATGGCATCCCATACCAAATCATCCAGCAAGTATGAGACATCCTATTCGAAATCACACTGCAACAATATGGCATCCTATCCCAGATCACACAACAAGCAAATGACATCCCATACCAGATCACACAGCAAGTGTGAAACATCTCATTGAATAGGGTACCAAAGATCATCTCATCAAATCATTTTAGTTCATTTCAAATCCAATTCATTTATAAATTACATGCATTTTAAGGATTGAAGAAATAAGAGAAATAATGTAACTCATGGTTTCAATAGAAGTACATTTAAAAGATTTAAATATGCTCATTTTATTTTTAAAATATTTTTAGAAAGAACCACTCAAAATCAATTAGTTTCTTTGCCTAACTCTTTATCCAAGAATTTTCTTGAACTTCCTTGCAATTAATTGTCGGACTGAAGCTCGTGATGGAACTCTGAAAATCTTGAAATTCTCTCAATTCTTTCTCAAGTGAATACAAGGTACAAGCAGCTTAAAAAATTTCGAACATCACGTATTTATAAGTCTCTTTGGTGAAACTTTTCATGTAGGAATGATTACCTCTACCTGACGATGAGGATTACCCAACATCTGAATGCTACGTGTCAATATCACTTCCTAATTATGAATTCAATAGGTGGCAAAGTTAAATCAGTTCGTCGACTTTCTCATCACGTAGCTAAAACGCAAAATGCGAGTTACCTTACAATCTCTCCAATCACCATCTTTTAGCGCACAACAATTTCAATACATAGCCAATTCTTGTTGCGTGTAATTTCATCGCGTAGTTTAGAACACGACGAGAGTCTCGTAACTACTACCTTCTTATTAGAATAAAAACTTACTAGTAATCCTTATTCTCTAAAAATCACTCTTAATAAAGTTGGATGACAAACCACAGTGGATGTAGGTTGATTAACCAAATCACTTTAAAAAATCTTTCTTCTCATTATATGATGAACCAAAAAATGTGTTATCTAACTTAGCATAATTTGAGCTCATTCCTTGACTTCACGTTCTTATTTGATTATTTTATAGGTCTTGATCGCAATTTGGGAGTAGAATTCAATGTTGATTTTGATTTGGAGCTTAATTTGAAAAAAATAGAAGTTAAACAACATCAACCAGGGCAAATGAGTGATCAAAAGAATCTAACTAGGTTACTGTCTTGCAACAGCACAGTGTAGTAAGACAAAAGGGTCATCATCATTCGTGAAAAGCACACGATGTTGCAACTATAAAGTTTATCTGCAGGAAGTTTCCATCAGTGTCACAACACCCACTCCATATTTTATTTATATTTTTCTGCCGCCAAGTCAAAATGAACATCTCAAATTCCAAACGACTTTCTACTATTTTCTCTCAATTTTCTAAGTTCCTTTTGTTGATTTATGTCTCCGAACATCTCCTCATCATCCAGCATATGGATAAAAGGCTAAGGTACTATTTTGTAGCATAGGTAGGTTGTTTATGATTTTTTTATATTTCAATGGAAAAATCTAGTTCAAAAGTCACATTGTATTTTGTCACTTTTAAACTAGATTTTTTGTTGTTGTTGATTTAATTATGTTATTAATTGATTTATATCTTGTTTTTAGACGAAGATTACTTCATTAGCAATAGGTTATGTTTTCTTGCTATAGGCATTGATCAATCTAACTTAAAATTGGATTTGCATGAATACTTAGTTAGACGCTTGAAAATTGATTATTTTCCATACCAACCCCTTGATCTTAGTGTTAGTGATAGTAATTTGAATTTTGTATGCTTTTTATTGGTTCAATTGGAATCAATTAGTTACTTAGAACAATTCAATTGGTAACCTTTTCAATTGAATGGGTTAGGTGAAAGCAACCTAGAAATTTAGTAATCATAAAAGTATGATTGAATACATTGAATAGAGACTTCCATTAGACCCAAACTAGATTTTCTTGACATGGAATTGAGTTAACTTTACTTTTCCTAGCAATCTATTTTCTTGCAATTCAAAACAACCAAACACCCTCTCAATTATACCTCGGGTTGAAAATAATTTGGCTTGAGAAACTTGTGTGCTCTTTGAGTTCGACCTAAACTTTCTATTAGGACTAGCTCTTAGTTTGTAGTTTGTGTTGGCCTTTATGTACATGTCCTATAAAACTCGTGATTTGTGAATGTTAAAATATTCTATTATTCAATATAAAGTTGTTAAATTATTGTTGAATAAATAATTATTGAAGAAGAGATTTTCTTAAGATAAAATTTAGAATCCAATAAACAAGATTCCTAAACTATAGGTATGAGTATTTGAACTTGATGTAGAGATATACATGTGCGTTAAGTTTAAGTAATAGTTTAAATAGTATATAGTATAGAAATAAGGTTGAGCGCCATATTCTGAGGACATTATGAATGCAAGCCACTTGATGGTTAGTACAAGTGGAGGTATCCCAAGGTGCTCATGTCGAGATGTGAGTGAGGGCAACCTATGCAATGAGATTATATTAGACTAGACCCTGAAATAGTCACTTTTACATTATAACACGTTAACTGATTAAAAAATTGACTATTTCGATTATAGATGACCTAGGTAACTTACAGTGGAACAAGGAACAAGAAAATACAATGAAGATCTTGATGACTGTATATGAAGAAAAACTTTTGCTTAAAGAAAAGTAGGAACTTGCATGAAGAACAAGTGTGATTACACAACAATCAAGTTCGACTTCTTCAATATATAATTTCTCATAGTTTCCAAATTTTAAGAAACTTTTCTCAAAATTGGAAGAAAATTGAGAAACTATGAAAAATATTTTCTCATAGTTTTGTTTCCATTTTACATGATTCCATTTTCTAATTTTTAAAACGTTGTTAGTTGGCTCATTGGTAGGGAGCATGATTTAGAATCATTTTTGTCCTTCAAATCTTAGGTTTATTGGGCATGTGCCCTAGTTTTCTATGTGTTTATTGTACTCATATATATAATATTCTCTCATGGTTAAATTCAACATTGTCTTATCCTACTAGGAGTTTTAGTCCAAGTGGGAGTTTGTTGGAATTTTTTGTCCTAATACTCGTAGTTTGTAATCATATTCTTTCCAATAAAGTCGTTATTGAAAAATTGAATTTTATAATCTTAAGTCCAATAAACTAAGTCCTGGGGCTATTTTTGAATAAACTTGAACTTTATGTGAAGACATACGTGGATCAAGTTTGAGTAAATAGCCTAAATAGTCTATAGTATATGAATAAAGGTTGAGCGCCTTATTCAGATAAACTATGGATGCAACCTGCTTTGTAATAAGTACAAACGAGGTGATCCTGAATCGTTCATGTAGAGACATGAAAATGGAGGCATCCTATGTAAAGTGTTTACATAAGACTGAACCATGAAATAGTCACTTTTACGTTTTAACACCGTTTACTGTTTAAAACTTATTATCTTGATTATTGATAACCTAGGTAACTTAATCTTAATCCTGAGCTAACTGTGAACTCCTGTTCACATGAGATTATCCTTAGATCTGCATAGGTGAGGGAAGCTCATTAGCGTTGGCCCAATAAGCCTCCCATTTCAAGACCAATTTGGGTCCCACAATTTCCTTTTATCTCCCTTATTTTCTACACCAACTTGGGTCCCACAACCCGATTCTTTGTCTAGAGAATAGTAGGTGACTACTAGAGGTTGTCTCGGTTTGAGTATGTGAGGAAATTTCAAATTTTTTTTTTAAAGCATCAAAGGTAAAATTCCTTAAACCCTAAATTGTTTAGTTTAGGTTGCATGTTAATTAGGGTAATTTTCGTTTCCTTTTTTTCGCTGTGCATGTCTCTTTCTATCAAGGTTATTTATATGTTTAATTTAATTTTGAATTCTAAATTTTTTAATATTTCGATTTAGGTTAATTTTCATAAATATAACAAATCTCCAAAATATTTACAGCCTGTGTAACAAAATGAAAAAGTCCATGAAACTATCTTTTTTTTTTTTAAAATATTTTAGGTTGCTCTTTCTTTTCATCTTCTTTCTTCTCTTCCTTTTCTGCCATTTTTTTCTTTTCATCGTCTTTTTCTCTTCTTCTGCAGTTTTTTTCAAACTGTTATTTGGTTCAAGATTGTATACCAAATATAAAAGATCTATTTTTAATTTTTTTTTTCAAACTTGTATTTGGTTGTTCCAAATATAAAAGATCGTGAAAAAAATTATTGGGATATTGGATAGCCAAATCTAAACGTTTGTGTATGAAAAATAGCTAAATTTAAACGATCATGTACAAAAAGTAGGCAAATCTAAACGATCGTGTGTAAAAAATCCTAAAAAATCGTTTAGATTTTAGGTAGCCAAATTTAAACAAATAACACTACAAGAAAAGTGACCTTCGCCGACGTAGCAAAACGTCGCAAAAACCCCAAACAATGTCGGGGAAGTTTATTGCAACGTAGCGGACGACGTCGGCAGGTACATCGGGATAGGCGCATCGGGGATTCTTCACCGACGCAGATCACGTCAAAATCGGGAAAACTTTCGCTGGCTATCGCGACGCGGTGTCGCGATAGGTTTCCGCGAAGCGGCA
>JBBPDI010000022.1:17264216-17275996 GCA_037974545.1 Cucumis variabilis
ATTCCTCAAGTAGAAGACACAGTTGCTTCATATTATTACAACTTTGACATTTAATCAAAGTTGTTGTTTGATTTGAAATTATGGCGTTTTTAGATAGTTATCTTCCCTAGAAGTTGTATGAGTACATATTTGTCTATGTATTGGTTAATCGTATTCTTACTTAAAAACTATTAAAATAGAAAATTGAGTCTAAAGATTTATTAAACTATCTTTTAAAGTTCTAAAGAGTAAATTAATACAACACATACAATAAACTTTAAACTTAATCATGAAGGAAAGTACAATTATAAGGATAAATTAATTTGAACTTATTTTCCAACTAAAATGAGTAAATCGATGATTTCTTGAAATTACTTAAGTTAGAAGGAAGTCAAAGTTGATCCCAAATTAATGATGAATACAAAAGTAAATCTTTTACTTTAAAATAGCTCCTATTGAATAATTAAACTTGACGTAGTAGAAGTTGTAGAGATAAAAAGAGAAATATATAAATTACACAAGCTAGGGACCTACAAAAAAAAATTCTTGCTATGTATTTTATTAAATTATTTGTCCTAATGATCAGAGGCTTGAAAGTTTCAACGACATGTAAATGGAAAAAGAAAAAAAATCTTTTTTCATAATCTTTGTGATATACAAACAATAATTAGTGCATATTCATCTTGTCCGAAAAAAAGTACAATTTTCAATTCTATTAACCAATGGTTAGATAAAAGATATGAAATTATTGGACAAACCCTAAAAATATAGATTTGCATTTATAACTTATACTTTTGCCTTGAACAATTTTCTCAACTTAATGAAGTCTAAAACCTAACCAATAGGAGCACTACTAAAAAATTAGCACTTTCTCATTCATTTTACTGAGATTTGACCTTTGTTCAATTAGCATATCAAGATGTTAATAAGTATGGAGTTTGTTGTTTAAATCATCTTATTTCAATTGTACTAGAAAATAAGAAAAAATAAGAAAAAAAAAAGCTCCACATTTGCTGTAAAAAAATTTGGGTTATTATTTATAAAAATGTTTTAGTTTCTAAAAGTTATCCCCTTGTCATTCATTTTTAGTGACATTTTCCTTTTAACTTATTCTAGATTTTAGGTAAGTATATCTACTCATCAAATTTTAGAATAAAAGGCATACATTGACCAATTCATAAAAGCTATTAATATCAAGTATCTAACTTGATTGTTTAATGCATATATATATATATAAATCCCATGACAATGATGAGAGAGAGAAAATTTAATTAGAAAAAATATTACATTTTACCTTTACCTACGTAATCATTCAAATTTGAAAAATTGAGGATATAAATGAAGAAAATTTAATAAACCCTGAAAATAAGAGATAATATTTGTAAAATTTTTAAGCCTGGTTGAAATTAAATACTAAAGGCCGTTTGGGAATAAAAGAATAAAAAAAGGGAATTAAGTGGAGAAAAAGATTATTATAAATCTTATTTAGAGGAAAGATCGAGTGGAAAGAATACGGAGGATTATTTATAATCTTTGTTTGGAAGAAGTATTAAGTGGAAGGATTACGTGAGATTATTATAATTCTTGTGTGGTGAATGATTATGTGCCAAGGATTATGATAAAAAAAATTGTATTCTTTTTCATTTGTGTATTTTTTTTATTTGTACGTTAACCCAAATACGAGAAAAATACATAATTATTTTTTTCATGGGAATGATTTTTTTTTTTTTTTTGCAAACTTAATACAAAATGAAAAATGTGCTAATATTTTTTTGCATTTGTGTAAATTGTTCGTACCGTAAAGCCTCTACAACCAAAAATTGTACTCAAATTTAATTTTTTAGTTAGGTTGTATAGTAATCCAAGCGTTCACAAAAAAATTGTATTGATTTTTTTTGTTGATTTTGTATAAATATTTTTTTTACTTGTAACGTACACCTAATATACTTTCAAAAGTAAAGTTTTCTTTTTCATTTGTACAACAATTTTTTCTTTCTTTTTTAACATTAAATCTAATACACAAAATAAACTGTATTAATTTTTTTATTTGATTGTGTAAAATATGTTTATGAAATTTATACCGTAAATTCAATTCACACAGAAAATTGTATTATTTAATTTTTTATTTGTCTTCAATTTGTAATTCAATTTGATTCGTAAATCCAATACATTAAAAATATGCTCTTTTTTTAAAAAAAAATTGTGGCAAATATTTTTTTTCTACCGTAACCCCATATGAGAAAGAAATTGAATTACATTTTTTTCAATGTGTAAGAATTGTATTTTTTTTTTGAGTTTGTCTAAACTTATTCATTTTGTTCGTACAGTTTTCTAAAACGACAAAAAATTGTATTAAAATAATGTTTATACTTCTTTTCTATTGTAACCCCCAACATATAACAAATATGTATTAGTTTTTAAGTTGATTTTGTAAAGAAAAAAAAATTGAACCGTACACATAATACACAATACAAACAAATTGTATTATTTTTTTCATTTATGTAAAATATGTTTCTTCAAATTGTACCGTAAATAGAATACGAAAAGAAATTTGTATTTTAAGTTTGTATCATCAATTCTATACAATAAAAAATTATATTCTATTGTTTTTATTTTTGATTTTATTTTTAATATTTTTTTCTTCATGAGAACGATAAGCAACATATATATTAGAGAGGAGGACTAATTCGTTTGACGCACGGAGAATGAAGAAGAAGAGAGAGGGATTAATTGGTTTGGAAAAGAGAAAATATAAGAGGATTAATTTAGAGAGAAGAATAAATAAATGAGGAAAGAGAAGAAGAAAGGGAAGGATTATATTGAGAAATGGAAGAATTATATTGGGAAATGAAAGGATTAAGTGAGTAAAGTGAGGTAATAAATGAGAAAAAAGAAGGAATAAGGGGAATTAAGGGTAGTACTTTCCCTCCCTTTAATCCGTGGGCCAAACAAGGAAATGACTGGTCCTTTCCTTTCCTTCCCCCAAACGTCCCTTAAGGATAAATATTATAAATATTACTACATAGACCTCCATCGTGTTTCACTACACGAAAAAGTCTATTTTTCATCGTCCAAAATGTCGGCATAGCCCCAAAAGGCGTCGATAAAAGTTGTTGTCAATACCTTTTAAACATCTGCAAAAAATCGTTAGTATATAGTCATTGGAAGAGCCCATCTTGACACTTTCACTACAAGAAAATGGAGATCTTCTGACACATAAAAACGTCGAATGATATATGTGAAAGCGTCAAAAAAGAATCTCTTGAAACATAAATACATGTTGAGATCGGAGTCGAGAATAATGAGTTGAGACAGGATCTCCCGACGCACAAAAAGATACGTCGAGAGATCCTTTACACCTCTCGACGCTGAACATACAATGTCAGGTGATGTAAAAGGATCTTTTAATGCTTCATTTTGTGTGTCAGAAGATCCTCTATTTTTTTTTAAATACCTTCCATTATTAAATGAAAGGTAGATATTCAACCATAAAATGGAAGCCCAACTTGATTTTAAGTTCTTAATGTATCAATGTTTTTTTTTTTTTTTTTTTTGCATTTTTGGTTTTTTTGAGAAGAAAATTCCTAAAAAGGTGAGAGGGGCAAAAAAAAAAAAAAAAAAAGAGAAAACAAAAAAGGAAAAAAGATCCTTCTCTGATGTTGTATTGAGAAGGCATCTTCCAATTACAAAATGCAAAAGAAAAGGATTAAACCATAACAGGTTTAGGAAAAGGAGGAAAAGGGATGAGAAAAAGATGAGCCTTCTTCAACCATCATCTTCCATTTTGTGATTTCAGCCATATACAAATGGTGGTGATGCTAAGTGATTACGAAATAAAAATCAGAATCACAACCAAGTGATTACGAAGATGAAAATGACTTACCTGGAAAGAAGTGGTTCCGACGATGGACGAAAAAGTAGTTCCGACAATGGGAAGAAGAACAACGACAATAAGAAAGCCCTAAAAATTTCCCTCCGCAGTTTTGTGTAATACAGTTTGGAGGAGGAATTTTAAAGGCAAACTCTCGACGCAGTTTAATGTGCGTTGGGAGTTCCTAAACAACTCCAAACACTTTACTAGTGTCATCGGGAGTTGGCTTACATCTTTCGACGCCTCCCAAAATTTTTTTGACGCTTTAGTTGTGTGTCGAGAATTATTATATCTGCTGATGACCCTTCAATCGTTGCATCGAAAGATGTTCTATCTTCTGACGCCCTTTTTCTTGACGTTGTAAGGCTACGTCAAAAAATTCGTAAATTTTTGTAGTGTTTTAATTTTTTTTTGTTAACGTTGGCATAGACCATCTATACAGATATGCATGAAAAATGGCTAGTTTTGCCAACTCCTTCAAGGTAATGTCGACAATGTTGGAATTTATGTTCTAAAATTCGTAGTTTATAGTTTTTATATTCTATTCAATAAAGTTGTTATTGAGGAATTATTAGTGAAATTTAATATTATAAGATTCAATAAACTAGATTCCGAGGCTACCTTAGTAAACTTTGAACTTTATATAGAGATTTTAACATGGATCAAGTTCGAGTATATATCTTAAATGATTTATAGTATACATAAATAAAGATTAGGCGTTTTATTTAGGGGACACTGTGGGTGCGTCCTGCTTTGTAGTTAGTACAAACGATGTGATCCCTGAATTATTCATGTGGAGACATGCAAGTGAGGATATCCTATGTAAATTAAAGAGTTTACATAAGACTAAAAGCATGAAATAGTTACTTTTACTTTATTGATAGCTGTGTAAAATTAACTATTTTGATTATTGATGACCTATATAACTTAGTAATCCTATGCTAACTATGAATACTTGTTCACATGGGATTGTCCTTAGTAATCCTGTGCTAACTATTTCAAGGGTAAGACTTGGTGGATAACTGAGGACATACGGTGCAAGATGGAAAACTCGCTCACTTACCCATTATAGGGTTAGTATATAGGTTGTTCTCTTACAAACTGAATCCAGGTCTTGAACAAGGAGCCCTGCCCTCTCATTGGCCTAAGAGGGATTCAATTTATAGGTTGGACCTTAAACCAATTGTTCAATAGTGTATTAGTGGGACTTAAGGAGCAAAATGTAATCTCGAAGGTAAAACGATATTTTGACCTAGCTGAGGTTACGAACAACCTGTGGAGGATTAACTTACTAATCATGATTATATCAGATGGACATAATTAAATATATATATATAGTGAGGGAAGTGTAACTAAGAAACTTTAGTGAAATGACCCGTTAGTTAACAAATGATTATGATCTTGATCTAAAAGGATTTAGCTAGTTAATTTCAGATCGTTAGAGTCTATTATTTATAGGTCCATTAGATTTCTCTCTACTATGAAATTAACTTAGAACAATATGTTGGATTAGTTCGAATAATATTAACATTTGAAAAATACACAACTCAATCAAATTCACTTTAGAAAAAACAACCCCTATTTTGTTAAGAAAAAGAAAGAAAGAAAGAAAAACTAAAATTGTAGCAAACATAAATATTACACATGTAAAAATGTCTATAAATGAATTCTAAAGATCCAACCAACACTCAAAATCTATAAATCATTCACTAACATGTCTATATGAGACAGAAGATAAATAAATAAAATATTTTTCTTGAATGATAAACTAAATAATAGAAGTGTATTAATGATAAAGTTTATCGCTGGTACACTTCTATCAATGATAGATAATAATTAGCGATCAACATTTTTCAATTATAGAAACTAAAATATTGAATAAAGCTAATATGTTTCACTAATAGAAGTTTATTAGTTATAAATTAAAAGTTGAGACTGATAGACTTTTATCATTGGTGGTGTGTTATCACTAATAGACCAATAGTTATTGGTGTTAAGGATCTGTCATTAATAATGCGTTATCCCTGGTATAATTGTAATATTTGTTTCATAAAACTATATTATTGGTATAAAAATATTGTTGATAGTGTAATATCATTTTTAAACTCTTATAATCCTTAATAGAGTTCTAATAGTTCAAAATATTAATGATAGGTCTATCAGTGATGGTGTACACCCCATGCATAAGATTCGAACTGAGATTCATAATTTAGATCCCTTGACATTTCCTTGCATCTCCTACGACTTAGCAACAACATCCTTACTTGTCTTAAAAGTCTTATTAGAGTGAAAGTTTTCTCCACAAACCAACACGAGTCTTTTTAACATGTTTTGTCCTCACTCACATGTATCTTAGAAAAATTTCCTGCAGGTCACCCAATATAGAATTATTCAAAGCTAAGCACGCTTAATTTTGGAGTTTTTATGATCGAGTCATCGAAAAGAAAGATGCACCTTATTGTTATATAGGTAGTAACTTTTAATTCTTTTAAGTTTTTCTTAAACATACTTACATGTCCTCAAGATCCCTTTCATTTACATGCAATATCGGTTCATTCTCATGTCCCACTCCTAAATCGTTTCAGATATACAGTATGATATCAATGACGATAGACGTTCATACAAGAAGTTTATCCATAATAAAAATTTAAAAAATTAGTAATTTCATGGGTTTAATGGGATCTTTTGGAAATTTGCTAAAATAGAAAGGTAAAATTTTGCTAATTTTGCAATTAGTGTTGAAAAATAAGTCTATCAACAATAGACTTATATCAATAATAGATTTTTATCAGCAATAGACTTTTTACCACTCTTTAATTAAGTCTATTTATCACTTTTTAAGTCTATCACGGTAAGAGTTTATCACTAAAATACTTAAAAATTAGAAATTTTGTGCCTCCAACAGATTCTCATGCCTTTAATAAACTTTTTCTTGGATATTTTATGTGAAATGTAGGTAAAATTTTCTATACTTACAATTAGTTTGAACGTTGCTAATTTTACAATATTTTAACCTCGTTCTGCTATACATGCAAATAACCCAAATACTATTTTAACATAGAGAAAAAGATAAAAGTTTAGTTGGTAGACATGCAAAAGAGTGATGGAGAAAAGGAAGGAAATTGAATTAAATATAGATACATAATGTATAAAAGAGGAGATGGTAAATGTATAAAGTAATAGAGAGAGCATGCTATAAACTTTTCTTTTTAGCTCCCCAAAAAATTTTCACTTCTCTCTGCTTTTCTTCAACTCTCCCTAAGCACACTATTTAAACTTTAGGGTTTTTCATCCTCACAATTTCTAGACTTCATTTGGTGGGCCCTCTTTATCATCTTTCTTTTTTTTCCTCTTCTTTTGTGCAAAAAAGAAAAGAAAAAAAGAACGAACGAACGAAAGTTTCTTATTTTGCCCTCATATTTGGTATTTCACATCCAAAAAGTTTCTTTATTTTATTTTATTTTGACACAAACCCATATCCAAAAAGTGGGCTATGGCTTAGTTTTTGTTTGGTAGGTTCATGAAAATTCAAGGTGATATTGATCTAGTTAATCACTTTTTGTTTTTAAGTTATTAGAATTTAATAATAATTGTGAAGAAGAAAATCTTTTGTCAAGATCCTCCTTAATGTAAAATCAAAGATGGAATTTAAAGTTGTTTTATTCATTTGTTTTCTTTTTTTCTTTTCGAATGGGACGAATCAACACCAATCCCTATCTCGATTTTTCTTTTCCTTTTTCTTTCTTTCTTTCTTTCTTTTTTTTTTTGCTTAAAACTTTTTTTTTTTATTATTATTATTTACTTTTAACAAAGATGTTGAATTTTGTTACCAAGTTTGTTGTTTTCTTACAAAGAAAGGGCAAAGGTCAGAAGGTATAGTGTCACTTTTTCTAATTATTTAGGAAATTGAAATAGCAATTCGTTTTTACAATTTTTATACGATGACTTTCATGTTTATTGACTCTCTTAGTTTAATTCTAAAAACAAATGTTTCAAACAAAAAGAAAAAAAATTAAAACAAAACAAGTGGTTTGAAAATAGCTACCAAATAGTGTTTAAATATGGAGGTACTAATTTAATTGTTAATAAAATAAAAAGAACAAAATTATCATTACCAACCACATCTTATTGTCCTATTTTTAATATTTTGTATTGTGAATAAGCAATCCATGGAAGGAGAAGGTTAGCCAACTTTTTTTACTTCTAAACTTTACGAAGTTAATCCATTTCTATTCTAAATCTTCAATTTGTTGTCTTAACATTATTATGTTCCATTTCAAATACTTATTCACCCATAGACTTTTATTTTTATTTTTTAAAATGTAAGAAATGGTTAAAACTCACAATAATTTATCTGAAAGTAAAGTTAAACAGAAAATTAAATTTGGTAACTGTGCAAATTCAACGCCTGGTGTATATATTTGAAAACTCATAAATTTCATTAAAAAATATACTTTACTAAGTCCCATCTGTTAGAATATTTAATTAATTTTTGTCCAATATTAAAAATGTGGACTTCATTTTGTTATCCTGACTATTTAGAAGGACAAATTAAGTAACTTAGAGTATTTATGAATATATTTTAGATCATTCTAAAGGTGAGGTTATCTCTTGTACTTAGGAACAACCTTGTTCCTAAATACATTTATATTGAGGAAGTCTGTCTCATATAAGCTTTAAAATTAATAAGGGGAGTTTATGCTTAAATTAGACAAGTCCAATCAGTTATAAGAAATCGTCTCAAACAAAACTTGGGAAAAGTTTTTATTTATGTAGAAGTGAGGGAAGCTCAAACTTAGGGGATAACCTATATGTAGCAGTTAAAGAGATGGTTGTATGCAAGTCACTCGTAGAGAGAGTCTGACAGATGATAAACACCTCGTTATAATAATTATTTAACTCTTTACACGTGTTGAAGTCTCTTTATGTTGAACACAATGCCCCATACTAGGTGATATAACCTTGAACTTTGTTACCAATCTATATGTCTCTCTATTCCTATTCCTCCTATTTGATATTAACTTATTCTGTTTGTCGATCTTTTTGTTACAATACTGTTCTTGATTTTATATTCATTAGATTCATTTTAAAATTTCAGATTCATTAATTACAACTCTACCATTGGTAAATTTTGAGTTTAACATAAGAATTATGATTAAATTGGATGATATTGAATGTTTCCCTCAATAAAAATTGAAATACAATTTTGTAAACATTTTTTTTAATATCTTTTTCCTAAAAGTCTTCATGGTATCAAAAGCTTGTTCCTTTACACACATATAGGTTTTTTTTTTTCTCATCGAAATCGCTTTAGGTAAAAGACAACTACTTTTTCCATTTGAAAAAAGTTTCCAATAAACACACCACAATGTGCTGTCTCAAGTGACTCTTAAAATTGTGTACCCTAACAATAAAAAAGAGATTGGAAAACGTTTAAGTTATTTTTGTAAAGGTTGGACATTCATAGTGTCATGTTTTTATTTTTTCTATATTATTCTTGCACATAATCATCATCATAGTAGAACCGCTAGAGTAAATTGAAAACCAATGTAAGTTTTGATGCATTAACCACAATAATAATTTTAAAATAATTGATATCGACTACACTTTTCTTAAAATAAAAAAAATTAATTGTAGCATCTAGCAATAGAAGGTAGAAATAATGTTTCATAAGGTCTAGATTCTACCAATAATAGACACAGTCGATGTTAGAGTCTGTAACGTCCCGAGTTTAGGAGGGAGCATGAATAAACTGGTATCATGTTTGAATGAGAGGGATCTTGAAGGCATGAAAGTAAGGTTGAGAAAGACTTAAAAGAATTAAAAACTACTACCTATACTAACAAAGTGTCTTCCTTTTCGGTGGGTCGATCATAGGAACACCAAAATTAAGTGTGCTTAGCTTGAAGCAATTTTATATTGAGCGACCTCTAAGAAATTTTTCCAAGATGCATGTGAGTGAGGACAAAGCGTCCTAAAAGGACTCGTGTTAGTTTGTGGGGAGAACTTTCACTCTAATAAGTCTTTAAGAAAAGTAAGGATGATGTTGTTAGGTAAAGGACTCATCTTAGTTTATGGAGAGAGCTTTCACTCTAATTAACCTTTAAGAAAAATAAGGATGACGTTCTCAGGTAAATGACTCATGTTAGTTTGTCGGGAGAACTTTCACTGTAATAAGCCTTTAAGACAAGTAAGGATGATATTGTCTGATCACAAGGAATACAAGAAAATGTTGGGGATCTGAATTTCGAATCCTGTGCATGGTGCGTTACAATGTCTACCATTAATAGAATTGAAAATTTTCTATATTTTAATATTTTCAACAATTTTTTATTTAAAATAATTTTTATTTGTTTAATTTAAAAATATTTGATTAGAGTTAAATAATTGAATAATGTTATAAAAAATGGGATTAGTTCAAATCTTGTTGATATTAGCGAATATGAGTGTAAATGTAAACATAAGGGAAAATTGAGAATTGTGATATAATATAAATTAATAAATAATCAGATTTACCCAAAGCAACATAAGCATATAAGATTTTTACTCACCCAAATACAATCTCAAACACGACCTTAGTCTTTTTTTCCATATATTTTAAGTGTTTATCAACTATGAGGTAGGATAAAAGAAAAGTGATTTGAACATCCAATCTCTTAGTTGAAACATATTTTATAAGTTATACTTAGTCTTATATTTCTTGATATAATAGTGAAACCAAAATCTCTAAAAAAAAAAAAACTATAAAAGTTGTTTCATCATTTGGTTTTTTACATAAGAATGACATGACTTAATTATTAGTTGATTAAATTATTGTAGAGTGTGTACTAGACAATATAATTAAATAAAATTATATCTCGAAGAAATGAACCAAATCTAATTCAACTTTGTCTTAACCTCAAATAGGAGATCAATTAATAAATTGGAGGAAGGTGAATATCCAATATATGACATAAAGTAGGAGATAAAGTAGGAGATAATTTAATTGACTCTAATTAAATTTCTTTATTTTAGAGTTTAATTCTTGGTTGGGTATTATTTATTTTTATGGCTTGGAAGAAGATAAGTTTTTTTTATATATAGATGGAAAAGATAAGAAGAGAAAGGGGAGATATTTTGAGAATAATAATAATAATAATAATAATATATATTTATTATTTTATTAATTATTATTGTTTTTGTTTTATTTAAAAGAAAAAAGAAAAGAAATTTAACTTTCCTTCTTCTTCCCTTCCTCTCGCGCGCGTCGACCCCCCCTCTGAAATTTTTCCCTTCTTCTTCTGCCCTATAACGCCACCATCTCCCTCCCTTCCTCTCCGCTTTCATCTACCGGTCGTCGTTCGTTCAAGAGCCGCCGACCTCCGTTCGTGAAAAACCCACCGCCGAAGCCGTCCCCTGTCATCGCGTGCCGTAGCCTCCATCTCCGTTCAGATCTGCTTCGGACTGAAGCTCGGATCGTTCATGCCTCGCCTGACGTTCCGTCTGCCACCGTTCTCCTCCACGCGAAACGCCACCGCCGTCACCCAGATCTCCATCGTTCGCGACCCGCCTCCGTTCGCGTCGTTCGATTTCTGTGTCGACGATTCGCCGTTCTCCTCCACACGAACTGCCACACGCTGCTTCTCCCAGCCGCGACCAAGCCGAGCCCCTTCAAGCTAGCTACCAGTTCTATCGTGCACGGTATTTTTGTTAGGTTCAATCGCTGCCGTTTTATCCTTACTGTGAATAGTTGGAAGTTTTTTTTATTTGATAAGAGTGAGGTTGGGTTGGAATTGTTTCCAAATCAAATTCAAATGTTGACCGTTGTTAAATCATAGGTTGAGGGTTGTGCTTGATCTCCATTGGATTCACATCAAATATTGGTTCTGGTTGGAAATTCGATTCGTTAACAGTTGGGTAAGTTGTGAATTCTCCCATTGGACTAAAATAA
>JBBPDI010000022.1:17310537-17342341 GCA_037974545.1 Cucumis variabilis
AAGAGTTATGTGTGGAAAAAATGGACCATATATGCTATAAATTATTGGAGAATAACAAGTGTTCTGACTATATAACTATATAACTAATCAATATTTTTAAGGCCATCATTATTTATATAATTCAATGCTTGACGATATTGAGACATATTGATTAAATTACGTTTTGTCAAATATAAATATTGCAAAAATATATTATAATCTCAACTTAATATAATAAATGAACATAATATATATTTATAACTAAAGTCATATATATTGCTCATAAAATATTGTATTTTCTTTGACTTTCAATACTTAAATTCCCAAATGCTACTGTAATAAATAAAATAAAATAAAAGAGTTTGACAATTATCAAAGTAAGATTGTTTTTGGTTTGTCAAAGACTTAGATTTACGATGTTGAAAACATATGATAAACTTCTATAAAAAATATGTTAAGATCTTTCAACCTTATTTTTTTCATTATTTTTGCTTCTTTTTTTTTTTTCTTTCTTTTCAAAAACGCACCTTCGGACATTTATCATATCTTTTTCTCAACTCAAAGTTGTGTTGGTGTAGTGGGTTGTCAATGCAACAATGATTTCAAATAAAAGTTAGGGTTCATAACTTAAAATAAGATTTGAGAATGATCCTTTGTGGAAAAAATGGCAATTAAAATGTTTCAAGAGATGATGGTAAGTATTAAAAATGTAACATTTGGAGATATTAACAATTCCACATGCTATATATAAATTTATATGGTTGAAATATTATATTTTTAAGATTATGAATGTAATCCTCACATTCCGAATGGGATAGTTAAATTAAAGAGTTCAACCCCTAATCTTTTTAGTTTATTTAAAAAGATAGCTTATTAGGTCATATGAGAGAATCATATACAAAAGAATTACTTCAAATTAGACAAAGTAAATTTGGAGCAACCGTTAAGGTATATGATCTATGACAACTAACAAAAATTTAAGATTTAGTAGACTAAAACATTGCCAATACGTGGATGTCGTCCAAAAATTATGGATTCATCCCCTACTTTAAAATCTAAATAAATTCTAAAATTGATAATTTCTTTTTGGCAAGTCATTAATCGTGACACCATACACTACATACAGATATGACATTAGAGACCAAAGAATTTCAAAGTAACAAATTCAATGTATGAGAGTAATTTTGAGAAAGTTTGGTCAACATCATCTCAAGCTCATGTTTGATTTCACACTTTTAGATGTCATTTATGCTCGAAGCATACATGTGTAGCAATAACTTTGGACTAATTTCAAGAAATGTTTTCTATTGATTATAAAAAGAATAAAGGGATCCATTTAGCTTAATTTTGGAATTTAAATTAAGGTTAATTAACAATTTACAACTTTTTTAAAGATAGTTTATTGATGTATGATAAATGAGAGAATCATATATCAAGACAGATTACATAAAATGAGAGAATCATATATCAAGACAGATGTATGATAAATTTGATATAATAAAGTCAAAATAAAAGCATAAATAAACATAGTATTTGTATCATATATCAACATTGACTTCTCCACCACACAATTGTCAAGGAAAAAAGAACACAAAACAAGAGCTAAAATTGATAGTAGATCAATCAGCAGCAAAGAGACGTAGCCAACCAAAAGTTGGAGTGTCAGTATGTTAGAGGAGGGTCTTGCGGAACTCGAGCTCAAATGATTTGATCCAATATGCTGTTAAAGGTGGAATCTAATGTTATGGAAATGATCACAGAAATGACTATTCTTTGACTGAGATCGACTCCTCTTTGAGAGTGTTATCTTTTCTCCAATTTTGTCTTTAATATCTCAATCTTTCTTCTCACCCCTGAGAACGAGAACAAAACCGCTCATATTATTATAGTCTTGACATCCTCTTAACTGACAGTGCCATATTGGGGCCAAGAGGGGCACGTGCCCCTCGATTTATCAGCTTTTATTACGTTTTGATACAAATTTTAAAGTTCTATTTATATATATAATCAGAATATTAAACAAAAAGTCCTAAGGTGGTGCAGCGGTATAGGACGTGTTGTGTTATATATCCCTGAAAATCATGTCAAATTGCAGCATGTTTACTATAGTATACTCCATCTCTTTCAAAAATATATATAGGTTTTTCTACCAAAAAAATCCATTACTTATTGTATATATATTTATATATTATGAACCTAAATATCCATATTACTAATTGTCATATAACTCTCATTCAATTTCATGTCATAACATTTATCCTATTAAATTTTATGTTGCAACATATATCATCACATGTTTATAAATAGAGGTGTTGTGATGCCTTTGTAAACGAATAATTGAGTTCAATTGTTTTTCTATACTTTCTTTCTTTTTTATTCTTCTTTTTTGTGTTGTTTCATTGTTCTTGTTTAATTTCTTTGTTTTTATTTCATAATGCGATAATGTATACACTTTGATTCATTTGCAAAAAATAGGCTATGATATTTTTTTTGTTTTTGTTTTATGTTTGTATATATAGGTTATATGTATAAAATATTTCATGTACACATTATATTATATATGGTTTAAAGGTTGAGAACATATTCTTTTTATTTTACATATTATATTTACAAAATTATTAATTGTTTGTTAAATATTATTTATTCCAAATTAGTTTATGGTTTGGTTCATCTTAATTTCCTTTATAATTTATAATTTTCTTTATAGATTGTTTACGTTTATGCTTTTATAACAAGAATCGTAATTTCTTTAGAATTTATAAGATTGTTTATATAGGTTGATGATCCCTAATAATTTATGGTTTGTTCTTATTTTATTTAACTTATGATCCATGTAATTTATGGTTTCTTTATGATTTATATATAATCTAATTGTCTATACTTTCTAACAATATAAGTTGGATAATTGTTTTTTTTCTTAATTAGAATAATCTAAGTATTTTTATCAATTTAGTTAAGCATGTTGTTGACCAATTCTTTTTGCATGTTATGTAAAGTTTGAGCACGTAGTAAAATTAATATATATTCTAATTAGTACTTTTTAATGCTCATTACTTGATAATTTAATTGGTGTGTTGTTGTTAATTTGTCATGAATATGTATATATGTACTTTTTATTATTGTGAATTAGCATGTATATTTTCAACTATTATATATCTTAGTCTTATTGATTTTTGTATTTTATATTATATGCATAATATATATTTGTTGAGCATATTGATCTATATATTTTTTAGAACACAATGCCAAATATGATAATTATCTACATTGTTTTAGAATGTATGGTTATTTCTTCAATTTCAATATAACTAAATTTTTTTGTTATAGTTTTACCATGACAAGTCTTATACCACATTAGAATTTCTAGCTCCTGATATATATCAATGGTGATAATAATTTATCATGAGTGCTTGATATTGAAATTCATTTGGATGCTATAAATCTTGGAGAAGCGATTAGAGAAGAAAACACGACTTCAAGTCACGAAAAGGTGAAAAAGTCATGATTTTTCTTATTCATGAGGGACTAAAGATTGAATATCCGGATGTAAAAGATCCGTATAAACTGTAACAAAGTTCAAAAAATAGGTATGATCATACAAAAAAGTGTAATTCTTCTTAGAGCTCGATATGATTGGATGCACCTAAGGTTGGCAAGATTTTAAATCAGCAAGGGCGCGCGTGATTGGGGCCCAAACTAAGGGGGTAGCCCACTCCACATTTGGGGTCGAAAATCCTAGTTTTAGGATTTTCATAATCCTTTCTTCTCTAGGTAATCCTTGGCAAATCCCTCTTCTACTGTTTAACACTCCTCCTTCCACTCCTTTCTACTATGCATAATCCTTATGTAACATATGAGATTAGGAGGGACACATGAATGAACTGATATCACATCAGAATGAGAGGGATCCTGAGGACATGAAAGTAATGTTAAGAAAGACTTAAAAGAATTAAAAGTTAATACCTATACCAACAAGGTGTACCTTCCTTTTCGATGACTTGATCATAAGAACTCTAAAGTTAAGCGTGCTTAGCTTGGAGAAACTCCTCATCCTGGGAATATTCCTATAATGCATATGAGTGAGGACAAAACATGCTGAAAGGACTCGTGTTGGTTTGTGAGGAGAATTTTCACTCTAATAAGCCTTTAAAAATAGTAAGGATAATGCTGCCAGGTCGCAGAGGATGCAGGGAAATGTTGGAGATCCAAATTTCAAATCCTGGGCTTGGGGCGTTACACCTTCTCCCTCCTTCTCGTAATCCTTCTCCTTTCTCGAAATCCTTCTTCCTTCTCCATCATTGGTTTTGTTGAATGCTCGATTTCTACCTCTTTCCTATGATTCCCTTCTTCTTTGTCCTTAGTTTCGTTGAAGACTTGGTTTCCAAACCATGCCTTCGAAACCCTTATCATTGTCTGTCTTCAGTTTCATTGATGGCTTAGTTTCCATACCTTGCCTCTGAAACCCTCTCCTTCTCTGTCGTTAGTTTCATTAAAGGCTAGTTTCCACTCCTTCCATGCATGTTCGAAGAGAGTTCTCTATGAACATACATGGATCCTCTTCCTTGTCACTCCAACTTTTCTCTTGTCGCTCGTATTTGTACCCCAAAATGTCTGTGAACTTTTGCTACTTCTATTTTGGGATTCAGAGAATTGTAGAGGTGTTGGCAGTCTAAGCATGGTAGGAATGGAGTTCTTTTTGGTTTGTATCTCAAACCTTATAGCTGATGATGAGGTCTAATTCTGAAATTTCACTACTCTTTTTCATATTTCTGTGTTAAATTTTCATGTAGAACGTTTTCCATTTTCTTGTGTGATCTGCTATGGAAAGACATGAAAAAAGATTTTTGTTCTTTTTTATATTGTTATGATTTGTGTTGGACATTTTTCCTTTGCTCATGATTTTGTTTATGTTTGAATCCTTTAGTCACACTTGCATGTGTTAATTATTTTCCCTTTGCTCATATTTTTTTTTCTTTATTCATGATTTTGTTTACGCTTAAATCCTTTGGTCACATTGTGTTACTTTTTTTTTTTCCTTTGCTCATAATTCTATTATGCTTCAATAATCCTTTACATAGATGTACGCTTCATGATTCCTTTGTTCATATATTATAATTCTATGTTCATTTTTTTTCCTTTGCTCATAATCCTTTACATAGATCTATCCTTCAACATTTTCATTAGTGAAACAAATATTTTTATCTTTGGGTTTAACTTTGATTTTGTATATGTTGAATTCTATCTTTCAATTTTATGATTGTGATTTGGGGTTCAAAAATATTTTCAACTTCTTTAACCAATTTTCAATTTAAGTGTGCATGAGAGATGGATTTTTTTAAAAAAATATGCATGTTTTCTTCATACACCGCCTCACATATGTGACTCTATGAGTGTATCATAGGCAAGCCATAGAAAAGAACAAGGCAACAAAGAAGTACACACAATATCTCGAGTTTAGATGCTCAAGGGCTTTAGCTAGAACATGGACATATCTCGTCCCCAACTTAAACTCTAACATTGTCCCCCATGTGATAATTATGTGAAAAAATAAGGGATAAATTAGAAAGGGAAATAGAAAACCTCCACGAAAATAAAGCACAATGGATGGGTGAGTGTCTAGCTCCACAAGAAAATGGTTCTCCGAATTATTTCCAAGACCAAAAATGATAGGAAGAATTAAATCAAATAAAAATAACATAAAAGAAACTTATACAACTAAGAAGCAATAAAAATTCGAGTTGCCTCCAAGGTAGCACAAATTTTTAAGGTCATCGTGTTCGATCATATTCTAGCTTCATCAACCATATCATCAGGACCATCAGAGCCATTAACCTCCACCCCTAACTTAGGAGGTGAGTGTAGAATGTAAGAACTAAAACATGCAGGACCAGTAGAAGAATTATTAGAAATCATATCAAACATTATTTCAAATTTCATTCCCTGTTCAATTTTTTAGTGACCATTTATCCACATCAATCATAGCTTTTGCTGTTCTTAAGAATGGTCTCTCTAACAGAATAGATACATTAGGGGGAAGGGAAGAATTATATAATAAATAGTAATTGAGAATAGAATAAAAGAAAATAATAGAAATGAAAAATATTAGAAAGGAAAATATAATTAGGCCATAATTAAAATTAACAAATAACAAACAAAAGTTTGTAACCCAAACAAGGTATTTGTTTCTTATCTGTCATGTTTTATTTGTTTGTTTTATTTCTTTATTTCTATTTTTCAAGCACGAAACAAAAAAATTAAATGTAATTATTCCTTTGATATCACTTAAAAAAAAGTAATATCATGTTCCACTTAACTTGAAATTGATTTTAGAATTTATGTGTTTTTCTTTTATAATTTTATAGGTTTCAAGTACTTAGCAGGTAGAATGAAGCGTTAGCAGCAAATAGAGCAAAAATAGACTCAAATGAAGCTTGAATGCATCGAAAAAAATGATGGAATTAGAAATTTGGCACTAGAAATCCAACAATGCATTGCCATGCTTGGTGTCAAGAGGCAGGTGCCCGATTTCTCATTAGCACCATCAACGCGTTGCACCCTAGCATGCATCACGGTGCAAATTCGAATGCTATATAAATGTCATCCACATGCTAGAGAATTTAACTTTGAATTCCAACTTATTTTGTTTGGGTTTTTCTCTATTTTCTTCTACTTTTTTACATTTAATGTATCCAAACTCTATCCGATTGATTGACATGTAAACTATGAGCTAAGCTAACTCATTCTAACGTGAGATTTAGGATTTTCTCCTCATTTATGTAACTTTTGAGTATATTATTTTAACCAAATTTATTTGTGTTTGTTGATTTCATTGTGGTTGAACAGAGAATAATCAAATTGTCAGACAGTTAAGGATTGTATGAGTATGATTGCTGCCTTAGAGTATAATATGTGTATATGGTACGTTAATCTATAATAAGCAATATGTTAGGTAATTAGCTTGTGAACCACAGTGATAAGTGTAACGCCCCAGATTGTCCGACATTTCCCTGCATCCCCTGCAACCTGGCGACATCATCTTTACTTTCCTTAGAGGCTTATTAGAGTGAAAGTTATCCCCACAAACTAACACGAGTCCTTTCAGCATGCTTTGTCCTCACTCACATGCATCTTAGGAAAATTTCCAAGAGGTCACCCAGCATAGAATTACTCCAAGCTAAACACGCTTAACTTTGATGTTCCTACGATCGAGCCACCGAAAAGGAAGGTGCACCTTGTTGGTATAGGTATTAACTTATAATTCTTTTAAGTCTTTATTAACATTACTTTCATTTCCTCAGGATCTCTCTCATTCAAATGTGGTATCGGTTCATTCATGTCTCTCTCCTAATCTCAGACGTTACATGCCCACCAGCTTTCGCTTGGTTCGTCCCCGAACCACATCTTACTGGGAGTGGTTCTGCTCTGATACCAACTGTAACGACCCAACTTTTCTAACTAAGTCGTAGTCATTAATTTCAACAAAAGACCTTGATTTATACAAAATACTAAATTCATTTGAAACCGTACTCTCAAAGAAAACAAATTTAAGTTCGGACCCTGTTTTAAATAACCAAAATTTCCAAAGTAAAGCTTACAAGACATCGATTTATGAACTCAGTTTAACCACAACATTTTCTAAACAGTCTCAAACGTTAAAAGAAACAAGAAATCAAAACATTAAGCGAAAGCAATTTAAGAAATCCTCTATGGCAATCACGGCTCCTCTTTGCCCCTCGTCAGTTCACCTCCTTTGTTACCTTTGCCTGAAAAATTTTATCATAAAAGGGTGAGTATAAACATACTCAGTAAGAGACCCACTACTGGGCCCGTTAGGGGAAAATAACTATTAACTTCCTATTGGGGTATCCTGCACAGTCACAGTTTTGTGATCCCGTAGGATACACATAATCAGTCTAGTGTTCCCGAAGGATACACATATCAGTCTAGTGCTTCCGAAGGATGTACATATCAGTCTAGTGTTCTGCAGAAACACATATTAGTCTAGTGCTCCCAAAGGATGCACAATAGGTGGTGATCCCATAGGACACCTGCAAGGTAACTACCCAATAGAAAACTAATTATTTTTCCCTCAGTCCATTCTAAACATCTTAACAGTCATTCAATTTTACAATATAAGCCACCGTTATGCCCTTCTTTCAGTCCAATACATATACAGTCAATTTACCCAAACTAGTACACAATCAAACATTAACATAATGGTCCCTCAATAATTAAATTTACACATAAGCGTCACTCACCTTAGTTCAGTCAATTCAAAATAGTTTATCAATTCAACCTACAGTACCCTACCTATGCCTTAACATAATCGTCAACAACCCACAATTTATTCGATTCAATATCATCAGTTCAGTCATCATAACTAAACTCACATATCAGTAAATCCATCTCAGTTCAGTAAAACCCATACAGTCAATTAGTCATCATATATAAATCTACATGTCAGCCAACCCATGTTCGTCCAAAGTGCCATTGTCATGTAATAATTTCAGTCCAACATAATATAGTCAAATTACTCATACTAATACATAACCCAACTTTAGCATAATGATTTCTCAAATAAGTAAACTCATACATAAGCGTCACCCATCTCAGTTCAGTCAATCCACTCAAACGTACACTATCCATTCTTTAACATCATAGTCAACCATGCTCAGTTCAGTCAATACAACGTTTTTAATTCAGTCAATCCATTAACACATTTAAAACTACATAAAACAATTAAATCTTTTAACTACGTAAAACAATTAAATCTTTTTAACCCCTCCAGCCTACGCTTAGCAGTCATATCCTTTGTTTCATTCAAGTCCCGCATAACAGTCAATTCATTTTGAACATTGAAATCAACATATAAGTCCAATAGTAGAAATCTCTTACCTCAATGTTACCTAAGCACCTTATTCGAACTATCGCCACGAAAATGAACCTAAACATAATGACAAAGTTTAATATTTTTCCCAAAGTCGATTCTTCATTCGAATCATAAAACCATGATAACCATGAACTTACCCAATGTTAACGAATCGAGTTCCAACAAATCACAATTTGGTTGTGAATTCAAGGGCCAACGTCGCTTCCAACACTTTCAAGAATCTATCATTCGAACCAATTAACCATCAAAATTCATAGAAAACTTACAATACCAATCCATGAATCCTACAATTTTCATTCTTACCCAAAATTCCTTTCATCCAAAAATTCACAGCAAGGCAGAAACGACGGTCGAAGAAACTTGCACACAATCGAAAGGAAACCCACGTAGCTGTGAGGATATGTGCGCGTTGTCTCACGTTTGGCCGGTGAACTGACGCGGCGGTTGGGCTTTACGATGGGAGATCGATGCAGACGAAGGAGCGACGGCCAGACTTCACGAACAAAGACCGACGCCGATCTGTGCAGTCAAATGGAAAAGGAAGAAAAAGATTAGAGAAGGAGATGGCGCTGCTTCGTTGGACGGAGAGGAAAAGAGAGAGAGTTACGACGGTGATGGCTGAGTTTTCGTTGGAGTGGAAAGAAAAGAGATCGGAGAAGGGGCGGTGGCGGCGACAACGGCGTGAGAGAAAGGAGAAAACGGAAGAAAAGAGAAGAGGAAGAAGACGGAGGGGGGCACACGTGAAGAAGAAGAAAAATGTTTTAATTTTTTTTTCAATAATAATAATAATATATTATTACTATTATATTATTTCTTTTTCTTTTCCTTTTTCCCTCTTTTCCTTATTTTCTGTTTCCTTTTTTTGTTTTTTTCCTCTTCCCAAAACAAACATCTCTTTTGATCTAAAATAACACTCAAATAAATCTAACTTAAATTAAATTCAATCAAGATAATTAAATTTAAAATTTACTTAAATTTTGGGGTGTTACATTTTGTTACCTTTTCCTTAGCTCTGAATCCTCATTTACTTCCTTGCATTTCACGTTAGTTTTAAGCTTCTGAAAATATTAGAAAATCTTGGAAATTGTCTCAATTTTTCCTCAAACAATTATAAAGTAGAAGCATCTTTAAAATGCCAAGGCTTCACCTATTTATAACCTTTCTGGTGGCATTTTTCATGTACAAATGATGACTTCTGTTCAACGACGAGGATGGTCCATTCACGAGGTGCCACGTGTCTTTGATAAATCCTTATCGTAGATTTGGATTGGGCAGCAAGGTCAAATCAATCACCGATCTATTGACGTCAAGGCTATGCTACCATTTTCAAGTGAAGTAAGCCCAATCCCTACAATTCATAGCATCAAATTTTTAAATAAGCCTCTCTTTTTATCGCGTAGACTATTTTCACGGTGTAAAGCATAGATCGCGATTAGAGACCCGTATTATAGATATGATTAAAAGAAGTTGGAAAAATCATCTTAATCTTCTTCTCTATGAACATTAGAAGTGCTTTCTTCTTGACTTGTAATGGATGGAGACGAAATCTATTGAATGACAATATTATGTTCTTCATTTGCAACTTGAGCCACAACGACCATTAACTTTGATTTATGGACTAAAAGTTGTTGGCCCCTTTGCAGATTTGGCTTCATATTGTGAGGATATATAAAAATCCATATTTCTACTACATTCCTTGCGACAACTACTGTATTGAATTTTTCCCACCATTTAATTTGGTATGTGCGAAAAAGGCCAGAGATACCATTGGTTTTTGTGATGGAGTAATTCCAATATAAAATTCAAGCGATATGAAAATAGTTTGAAAAACGTAGGGTTTGATCAAAGGAGTTTGAAAAAATATTGTTGGAGAAGAATTTGAAACATTCTAAAATTGGATATGGTATAATAGTCCCATTTAGGCCAAAAATATCCCACCAATCATTAAACCATAATGGAAAATTATGAATGCAAGTTTTATCAAACATAATAAACCAAGAATGATTAAAATTATTTAGCCAAAAACATATTGTATCAGGCTTGTTGATAATCAATATAGGAATAAGTTTGGAAAAGAAATTGATGTGAAAATATTTCTCCAGTATAAATACTTTGATTCCATTTGTTTAGGGCAAGGCCTGCAAAATTTTAATTTTTGAAAAAGCAATTTTATTGGAGTCTTCTTTATTTTCTGGTGTGAGTTATTTCAATGGAACCAGTTTCCACCATAATATATTCATAATACAGACAAATTTTTTAGGATGGTTTGAATGAAATGAAAATTTGATGGAAATATTTTTTGAATCGTTTCTGAAATAGAAATTTCAGGATCTAAAATTGTGATGAAGTAAGTTTGAGTTTTATTATGGTAAGACGAAGTATGGTAATGTATTGTTTGGGATGGGATTATTTCAAAATTTTGGAAACTTGGTTTAGAAATAGCTTGAGCATATGTAGTAGGAGGAAAAGATGACTCATCTGTTTTTTAGAGTAGACAGATTGATTATTATCACAACAGAAGGCCTTGAAGGGATAGAATATCCCAAAAGTTTCATAAGAGAAGGATTGTTAATTGAGGCATAAGGCCTTGAAGGGGTAGAAGATCTTAATAGTCGAAACTTGTTGGATAATGGTATTTATTTAGGCTTTTTTCCCTTTCTAGTCCTTCATTGATTGTGAGGATTCTATTCGAATAAATTGATATATTTTTTAGCTTTAGTTTGAGGGAAAGTGAATGGAAGCTTTTGCTCATGCTCTTTCTTTTCTTTCTTTTCTTCTATCTTTGTTGTAGTATTCATTGCTTTCTTTTACTTTACTTTCCCTTTCATTTTCTCTCTCTCTTGCCTTGTAGAAATTCTCCAAGGATCAGAGAATCAAGAAGGAAGTTCCTTTTATAGCTTCTATTTTGAAATCAAAACAAGAAAGTATCGCTTGCCATTTGGCAAAAGTTTATTGAGAAACTAAACTTTTAACATCTTTTTTCTAAAGCATATGTTGCAGTTTTACAATCTAACACTTATTAAAAAAAACTTTACTTATTAAATCACTTTGAAATTTTGAAATTTGTTTGAGCATAAAACAATTGATAAATTTTATTTTCTAATAGTTGAATAATTTTTCTAAGGTCCTAACTAGATACCGAATGATATCTAACTAATTGCTCTTTACCATTGATGGACTGTTTGAGAATCTCACTATATCTTATATCTAATGTATATGTTTCTATATTGCCAGATGCATGTGGATTGATAATAGATAGACAATAAGAAAAACTCTTAACAAGGCTTTTAATGGTTTTAATAATGCATGTGTACACATGAGTCCATGATGAAAGAGTTTCCCTAAGTGTTGATATAAAAGTTCACAAGTTTGTCTTAAATTTGTAACAAAATTTGTAATATAATTTTAACATCCTAGAAATCTTTGCAATTGATATTTATTAGCGATTTCACAAGGAAATTTGTTAGTAAATTCAATAATTGATCTTTGAATTGGTTTTATTTTCCCTTGGAAGATGTCATAACCTAAAATTTTAATTTTTCGTTGAAATAATTTTATTTTTGGTAGAGAAACGACCAAAAATCTTTTGTTTAATTATCTTATGAAAAATTCTTAAATGCCTAAAATGTTGTTATATGAAGCGTGAATATTAAAACATCATCTATATGAAAAATTCTAAATTCTTGATATGAAGTTAAAAATATCATTCGTTATATTTTTAGAACTCAAAAGAAGCATTCGTTAATCCAAATGTCATTACACTCCACTCATACTGTCAAAATGGAACATTAAGTCTCGTTTTATACTTGTCTTTCTTAGTAATTTGAATTTGCCAAAATCCAGACTTCATATTATATTGAATTTTAAGAAGAGTAGGGCATTTTGTATTCAGTCTTTCTTATTTGGTGTATATAAGATAACGAATCTATTCTAATACAAAATTTAAAGGTTTATAATTAATTACAGGACGAGATACACCTCGTTCAATTTATGCTTGATTATTGTCGTATAAGTCTTTTTCCTAAAAGCTCTTGAATTTCTGTAATAATTCAGCATTCATGAAGGGTAAGGAAAAAAGCTCTTGAATTTCTTTATGACAATATTGTAATAATTCAGCATTCACGAAGGGTTTTGATGTATGGTAAGCTAACAATGTGTTGCTTTTGTCCCGAAAAAGCATTAGGCATAGAAGCACAAATATTTTTTTCAATTAATTCTTTCAATGATTAATTTGATTTTGAATATAAGGATCATTTAATTGTTTTTCAATTTTTTATGACTTATTTCTTCATTCAAAAATTGCATTTGTCGTGTCTTTCCATGGATAGAACTAAAACATTAATAGTTTTATCGATCGAAGAACTTTGAATAGAATGTATTGTTTTAGTAGATATGGGATTTATGAATTGAAAATAATTGCTTAATATAGAATCTTTGCGATTATTTCTTTTTCATCCACTGAGAAAGGATATAGTTGCGAAAGGAATGGAGTTCCTAAAATGATTCCTTCGTCTAAATCTTTAACTAAAATAAATTTATTTTTTAAACAATAACTTCAGGTGTGCATTAGTTTGTAGCAAATTTTAACCTCTAGCCATCAACACCATGTAATTTTTCTGAGGTTTTTTAAAAGTAATTGGTATGTATTAATCCTTCTCATATATAATTTTGATTAGCTCTAGAATCAATCAAGACTTCTGAAGTTACTTGGTATTCTTTATTAATAAAGAGGTAAATGACAAAATACCATTTTTATAAATGAACCTTGTTGATAAGATTGATAAAAGAATCATTAGAAGTATTTTCAAGGTGATCTTCAGAAGTTGAAAATTATTTGTTGAGTTTGGAGGGATAGTAGTTCAAATTTAAGTTGAAAATTTTCTTTTTTAATTTTAGAAATCTCTTCTTTTATTGTATATACTATTTGAAGATTGAAAATAGTTACGATTTCTGTTCTAGGTTCAAACCAAGAAAATATATCTTTAACGTTGTATTGTTGAATACTTTGTTGTTTGGGTTCTTGTATAATAAGGTCCTTTAGTTTTTCAAAGTATTCCTTTTTTGTTTCTAGATCTTCAATTTGACTAATAGCTTAAAAGAAAACCTCTTGAAATGACATTTATGCTTTTATTGGATGTACATGTTTCTATTTGATTATCACTTGAGAATGATAACTTTGTGGAATCAGTATTATCAAAATTTTCTTGAATTTCAAAATTTTGATCATAAGAATATTCTTCATTACTGTCATAAATTTTTAAATCTACTTCTATTTCTAAATTATTAATTTTTCCTTTCATTGGACAGCTAGGGGATATATGTCTCTTTTGTCTACACTTGTAGCGGATAACTTCTTTTCTTTTCTAACTTCTTTTCTTTTCTAAGTAGTTTTGTTGTTTTTATATTTTCTCTTCGATCTAGATCTATAATTTTATTTATTTTAGTTGTTTTGATACTATCTTTGAAAACCTTAGGTTTTCTGAAAAGTTTTCTATTGTATTTCTTGGTTTGTTTTAATGCTGTGAAGGAGCTTATACTTTTTCATAATCATATTGGCACAAGAAGATCCAAGCTCTTCTTATTGTTTTGGAATTCATTTTTTTATTTTTCTTTCAATTTGAGATACATACACAAAGCTCATAAAAGATTTATCTGATGGTTTGATGTACTTTTTCAACGAATAATTTTGGTAATCCTAAAAGGAATTTTTCTTTTCAATATTGATTATTGCATTCAATTCGAGTAAAGACTTCACTTAAAAAGAACATCTTTGTACCATCTAAAATCTTGAAGTTTCGGACAATAGATTTGAAAAAATTTCAAAACTTCGTTCCTAGAATTGAACGTGTTCTCTATAAAGTTTTTAGTAATGGTGTAAATTAAAGCTGCTACAACATCTTGTGTTTGATTTATAGATTTCTCACTTGAGGATACACAATTATTCCTCCGTGTGTATTTTGATGTATCTTATAAGCACTAGCCGCTAAGGTCATTTCGTGCATTAAATTTAAAATTTGATATTCAGTCATGCCATCTATATTTCATTCATATATGTCATTTTCTATGTACTAAGCGCTTAAGTTAATTAGTGTCTTTTTTCATATTGCATATCAGGAAAGGAAGGTCGAGAATAATAATTTTTTAATTTCGGATATCTATGATTTGTTATTTTTTGAAGAGCAAGATTTTGAAATTGTTTTCTGATATTGTTATTTTCAAAGTTACTTTTGGCTTGTAAATATGGTTTTCAGCATTTTTTACGTGGACGAGATTTTAGAAGTATTTAGATTTAAGTGTTTTAATTGAAGATTAATTTTATCCAAAATACTGTTAGATTTTTTACTTGAGAAATTAGTTAGTTTTAAATCATAATTTGACATCTCAAAGGGTTTAAATAAAGGTTTTGTTTTATCTATGGGTTGAGGTTGTGAGTTAATAGAGTAGTGATGAGGTTCAAGGTTAGATTCTATTCTTTCTACTTGGTTGGATATTGTATGTAAAATTTTATTAGAATAATTATTTTATAATCCTATGTTTTTTATGTCTTTTAAAGTTGACGTTTTTGTTCCAATTTCAGGGGAGTCTATCATTTTAAAAGGAGAAGCTATTACTTCTTGATCTTTGCTATTTCTTCTAATTCCTAAGTTGGTGATTATATATCTATATTGATAGTTTGATGTATGGGAATGTAAGCTTTTGATAATAGGTTCTATGTTTCATTCATTGGAAAAAAATATGTATACTTGTTTTTAACTTTTCCATAGTTTTATAATATTCTTCACATATTTTATTTTGTTCAATTTTGTTAAAAGATTAAAAAAAATATTTCTTAAAAGATTATTGTTGTTTGACCAAAATTCATTATCTAGATTTATTATATTTATTGAAAAGAGTTTGAAGATAACATTTTACATATTAGACCAAAATTCATTATCTAGATTTATTATATTTATTGAAAAGAGTTTGAAGATAACATTTTACATATTAGAATGAGTTCGAGATATGATTAGGTCTCTCTCTTTTGCATAAAAAGGTTGCAGTATTGTATTATTGAATCATACTCAAAGATTTATAGTACTTGAACAAGCAAGTTCATAGGTAGTAGAAAATCTAGGAAGTTTTTAGGTAGTAGAAAATATAGGAAGTTTTTATCTTGCAGATTGAGATTGAAATTATGTTTCTACACTTTTGTCCTCATTTTTCCAACAATAGATGATTTTAAAGCATCTTCTAGACTCCATCTAGGATTATGAGTAGTTTGATTCCAAGATAACAATGAAGATATTTGAATGTTCGGTATTGGCTTCCATGGAAAAAGTTATGGTCTTTAGGAGAAGTTCTAAGGACTTTAGAAGATAAATTTGTGTGCATCAATTTATTTTGTATCCAAAAATTCTCGTATTTAAGATTTTATTATCAAACATTAAAAAATGAAATATATTTGGATCACTTAATGAACCAATATAATTTGAATAACAATTAAAGTAAACTAGTCATTTTTCAAGATTTGATTTGACTATAAAAAATACCAAATTTGAAAAGAAGTTCCTGTCTTTTATCTCATAATATTAAAAGAATAGGAGTATCTAATTCAATACTAGAAAGAGGCTTTATAGCCACTTGAAGCCTATATGAAGAAACTTATATTTTCAAGAAATGGTTTTAAAAAGTTTATTTATTGAAACTAAATGTTTTATAGTTTTGAATGTTTTATAGTTTTGATTCGATTAGTCTTGAAGAAAATCAAGTTTTCCTCTTTGATATATAATTTTGACATCTATCTTTGGTATGGTCCAATTATAGAGCTCTTTCTATACTTGCTATTTAAAGTTCTTGATTATTGACCATAGAAAACTAAGAGTCACGAGAATAATCCTCGGTTGTTTTTGTAATTTTGGTTATATGGGTCTTAGAGAGTAATTTTTTTTCAATTAATTTAAACACTAAAGATTTAAGAATTTTTATCTTAGTAAGATTCTAATTATCTAGTATCTAAGAATTTTTTATCTTAATAAGATTCTAATTATCTAGTATCTAAAATTCTATAACACCGGAACACCAAGCTCATCAACAGTCTTATAACTTTACTGTCGGAAACACAAGGTTTACCAAAGTGCTTCTCAATAGAAAGTTTTTAGCACTACTTGATTATTTTCACGAAGAATACTTAGTACTTTAGTAAGTCAAAACCCCTAAATAAATAAATCAAATCCTTTTCTTTCCTCGTTTACTTCCTATCCAATCAACCTTTCTCCCCACTTTTTCCATCGCAAATATAGATTTTCGATTTTCACTTTTTCCATCGCAAATATAGATTTTCACTCACAAATATAGATTTTCACTTTTTCCATATTAACTATGCATATATAAATACATATAAGTAAGCAAAATTATTAAAATCCTCAACTTCAATTAAAACCACATATATAAGATACAACTTAATTTAACTCTCAACAAAAACACCAAAATCCAAATCCTCTAATTAATTAAATATTTAATTCATTCCAATTTTCACGTAATCAAATAACTCTCATTCAATTAATTCAAAATAAAAATAAATTAAACATAATTAAATAAAAATTAAGATAATTAAATTTAAAATTACCTTAATTTATTTATGAAGCATATTGAAAATATTGGAATGAAAAAAAAAAAAAGATTGATGTTAAAGTGTAAAACAAGAAAATTTTATCACATATTCACATTATTTGCCATTCAATTTGTAAATAAAAAAAAAGAGAAATTTTCAAAGATAACAAATTTTACAAGAATATCTTACATTAATTAATTGGGCATGACAGTGTAGGTAGAAATTCTAACTATTGGACCGCAATCCAACTTCATTTACTAGAATCATCATATATTATGAAATAGAAAAATTACTCCTCTTTTCAAAAACTAAATAATGATTTTAAAAACAAACTTCTTTTTTTTTTTTTTTTTTTTTGGGGGGGGGGGGGGGACATTCTTAAGAATGCTTTTTAAAATTGAAAAAGAAATATTAACAAAAAAATCAATTGAATACCAAAGAAACCTTATTCTAAAAAATAAAATTAAGGAAAAAAAAAGAAAATCAATTGGATAACAAAAGAATTCTTTCTTATTAAAGAAAATAAATAGTAATTCAATTTATATCCTTCAATTTTGAAGTTTTTGTTAGTGGTGTTTGATTTATTCTTCCTCTCTGTTCTATATATATAATATATAATAAAAGGAGTTTTGTCTCCATTTCCCAACTATCTCCCAGACAAAACAACGAACTGGCCTCCCACCATAACAAAACTTGCGATGTTGGTAAAATTAAAAAATTATTTCAACGACGGCCAACCGTGAGAAACACAATTTCTCGAAATCAAATGTAAGTTATTCTTTATCTAAATTTAATTTGTAAAATCACATAATTTAAAATTCTTGATACTTATTATTATATACAATGTTAGAGTTTTATTGTATAATCATGAAACTAAAGTTTATATGTAGTATCAGAACTTTGATTGAGAATTTGTAATTTTACATGAATGATTAATAATTTGTTTTTAATGTTTCCGCTGCATATTTTTATCAATTTAAATTAAGATTATTTGATTATCATTTAAATTAAAAATTCTTTTTAATTTTTGAATTATCATTTGATTAAAGATTTCTTAATTATCGATTGTTAATTTGAATTAAGTTTGAAAGTCTAAACAAAGAAAGAAATTTATTGATGTATATATGTGTGCACACAAAACAGCAGTCAGCCATAATGTATTTTGTTCTTTTAATGATTAATTATTAGTCTCCATGTCCCGTCGGTCATAATGTATGTTTGTTTTTCTTAATGATAATCATAATACGATTGTTTTGGTTAAAGGGTCCATTATCAATTTGATTGTTTTGTTTCTTTAATAATTAATTATTTATATAATTATTTTGTTTAAAAGGATAGTAAGTTGATTCAATTAATATTCTAATCCATAAATAAAGAAATTTAAAACTAATGAAGATTAGGATGTTGCTGAAAATCTAATTCATCCTAAAATATAATTAAAATTTAGATTTTGATGATTTTTTTTGGAAGATTACTATATTTAGTACGCATATATTTAGTTTATGTTCAAATGGTTGATTAGGTATTTTTTATGTGTTATGCATATGTTATGTTTAAAGTACTCATTTATCTTTGAGATTTAAATTATGCAATTAAATTTTGAAGAATAGTGTATGATTGCAATATCTAACTACAAATTGTGATGTAAATCATGCTAAATTGTTTTTATGATGATCACATAAATTATGTATCAATTGTGTTTTATGTGTTATGGATATATAATGAATAATGATATAAAGTATGATTTAAAGTATCCACTTATTCTAGTGATTTAAATATGTCATTTAGATTGAAAGAGAGTTTTCATAAAATTATTTGCAATATTAATATTTTTGCAAATTTTGCGATTAAAATCACTTGAAAATTATGTTATTCGATATCTATATGTTAGGAATAATTTGTTAGTCACCAAAGTGACCAAATTAGTATGTTGTATAGATATCAAATTAAACTTAATTGAAAAAACAAATAAGTTTTAGAAATTGAAGAAAACTCTTTATCTTCTTATCATGAAGAAGATAAATCTTTATTTTATTATTATGAAGAAGATAAATCTGTTATTTTCTTATTATGAAAGAAATATATATTTTATTTTCTTATTATGGAAAAGAAAATTATTTTATCTTCTTATCATGAAAAATCTTTTATCTTTTTATCATAGAAAATTTTTCATCTTCTTATTATGAAAAAGAAAAAGAAGAATAAAGAAAAAGAAGATAAATATATCATCAAAGGATAATCACACTATCAAGGTTAGAATTTTCCAAAATTTATATATTTTTATTTTTGGATTAAAGTTATTGGAGATTAATTATCTTCTTAATTACTCAATTAATGTTACTACTTTTCTTATGATTGAGTTGCTTAAATTTAAAATATAATAATTATACATGTTTAAATTTTCTAAAGTTTGAAAATTATGTTTTATTGTCCTTTGCGTTATGTTTAAATCAATGTTTAAATCACAAATAATTTAAAGCATGCATTTGTTTGTGATTATTTGATATCTATAATATAGATAATTTATTAGTCACCAAAGTGGCCAAATTAGTAAGCGTTCTATAAATATCAAATTAAAGTTACGTTAGTTCAATTATCAATGTTTGCGATTGTTTTGTTGCAATATATCAATGTTATGGGTCACCAAAGTGGCCAAATTAGTAAGTCTTATAGATATATATTCCATTGATATTGTTTTGAAAATTTAAAAATAATTATCTATGATTATTTTAATATGATATCTATATTATGAATAATTTGTTAGTCACCAAAGTGGCCAAGTTAGTAAGTTCCATAGATATCAAATTAAAGTTAAATCAATTACTCATATTTATGTGATGCTAATGAATTATATGATATTATGAAACATAAAGATATTATCATGAGTATATTGATTTTCATTATTATAAAATATTTAAATTACCCACATGTAATTAGTAGTTTGATAATTTTTTAATCTTATTGTGGTTAATTAGAATTGTTTTGTCATGATGCCTATGTTATGAACCGTTAGTTAGTCACCAAAGTGGCCAAAATGGTAAACCTTTAGACATCAAATTAAAGTTGATTCAATTACTCATGTTCATTCAATGCTAATGAATAAGATGATATTATGAAACATTAATGATTTGTCATGAGTGTATTGATTGTCGTTATTCTAAAACATTTAATTTGTCCAAAGATAGTTAGTAGTTTTCTAATTTTGAATCTTATTGTGGTTAATTAAGGTGTTTGGTTAGTTATTGTTAGTATATCCAAAGATAACTAATGTATCTAATTTAAGCATTTAAATTACCAATTATGTGAAATTAAACATAGCATCAATTAAAAATAAATATTATACATTGTTGTGCCTTCCAAAGAAGAGCTTCAGTGTATAAGCTAATGATTATTTAATGTTATTTGAATCTGTGTTGTATCTTTATGTTTATTTCTCAAAGTAATAATGTATGAGCATATTTATTTTGAAATTGCATCATTTGCTTCCATTTCTCTTCATTCGAATGCTACATCTATAATCAAGTTTAATGAACTCAATTTCTCTGATTGATGCGAACAAATCTGATTCCATCTTGGAGTTTTGGATCTTAATTTGACACTCTTAAGTGAGAAACATGCTGCATTTACTACTGCTAGCAGTGATGAGGATAGATCTTTCTATAAAACTTGGAAAATATCAAATAGATTAAACCTAACGTTTATGCGAATGACTGTAGCAAACAATATCAAGTAACAATCACTAAATTGAAAATGCCAAGGATTTTATAAAATTTATGGAAAATATGATGAGAAAGCACATTGTTTTGACCCATTTGCTAAATTCCTAGAAAGTCATGGTATATGTGCTCAATACACAATACCAAAAACACTACAACAAAATGGTGTTGTAGAAACGCATAATCATACATTAATGAATATGGTTAGAAGTATGTTAATTAATTTGTCTTTACCTACGTTCTTATGGATGTATGCATTAAGAACTGTTTAATATTTATTAAATAGGGTTCCTAGTAAGTCAGTTCTAAAGACAACTTTTGAACTATGGATAGGAAGAAAACCTAGTTTAAGGCACCTGCATGTTTGGTGTTGTCAAGTGAAAGTAAGAATTTATAATCCATACGAAAAGAAATTGGATTCAAGAACTAGTGGTTTCTTCATTGGTTATCCAGAAAAATCAAAGGGTATAAACGATTTTATTGTCCTAACCACAGTATGAGAATAGTTGAAACTGGAAATGTAAGGTTCATTGAGAATGACATAATTAGTGGGAGTTTATAACCATGTAAAGTGGAAATTCAAGAAATTAGGGTGGAAATTCCTTCATCTATAATTTCTTCTCAAGTTGTTTCTGTAGTTGTTGACTCTGTTAACAATCCACAAGAAGAACAAATTAATGATCAAACACCACATAATGATGTTATAACAAATGAACCTGTAACTGAGAGACCACAAGAAATAGAATTAAGAAGATTTGTAAGACCAAGAAGCCAGATTAGCTATTTTTGATGACTAAGTGGTTTATTCGCATAAGTCAGAATTTGACTTAAATATTGATAATGATCTGATTTTGTTTTCACAAGCCATTAAAGAAGATAATTTTGCCAAATGGTTAGATGCCATGAAAGAAGAGTTAAAATCTATGAATGATAATGAAGTTTGGGATCTTGTAGAATTGTCTAAAGAAAGTAAAAGAGTTGGGTGTAAATGGATCTTTAAGACCAAATGTGACTTAAATGGCAATATCGAATGATACAAGGCTAGATTTGTTGCCAAAAAGTTATACTAAAAAATATGACATAACTACAAAGAGATCTTTTCTACTGTCTCGAAAAAGGACTCATTAAGAATTATTATGGCTTAAGTAGCTAATTATGATTTAGAGCTTCATTAAATGGATGTGAAAACTGACTTTCTAAATGGGAATTTAGATGAAGAAATGTTCCTGGATCAACCAGAAGATTTTATGGTTGAAGGAAAGGAACATATGGTGTGTAAATTAAAGAGGTCAATATATTAACTTAAACAAGCTTCCAGACAATGGTATCTTAAGTATAATGATAGCATCAAATGTTTTGGTTTTAAAAAAACATAGTTGATTGATGTATATACCTAAAGATGAGTGGGAGTAAGTTTATAATACTATATGTTGATGGCACCTTGCTTGCTATGAGTGATTTTGGTTTGTTATCTCAAACCAAAGGATTTGATCTCTCTAAAAACTTTGAAATGAAAGATATGGGTGAGGCATCCTATGTGACCGAAATTGAAATATTATGTGACTGAACACATGAATTGTTAGGATGTCTCAAAAAACATATATTAATAAAGTTTTAGAGAAATTTAAAATGGACAAATGCTCTTCAAGTGTAGTTTAAATTCATAAGGGAAATAAGTTTAGTCTCATGCAATGTCCAAAAAAAGAATTGAAACGAAATCATATGGAAACCATTCTTTATGCATCTATTGCTGGAAGCTTATTGTATGCACAAACTTGCAATAGACCAAACATCTGTTTTGTTCTAGGTATGCTAGGTAGGTATCAAAGTAATCCAAAAATGGATTATTGGAAAGCTGCAAAGAAAGTTTAAAGGTATCCACCCGGAACAAAGGAGTATATGCTTACTTACAAGAGATATGATCATCTTGAGGTGATTGGATATTCAGATAATCCAAATTTTGCTGGATGTGTAGATACACGAAAATTCACTTTTGGCTATTTGTTTCTATTAGCTTAAGGAGCAATTTCATGGAAAAGTGCAAAGCAGCCTATTATCGTTGCATTCACTATGGAGTCTGAATTTGTAGCATGCTTTGAGGCTACAATTCATGGTTTATGGCTGTAAAACTTTATCTCAGGACTTGGAATTGTCGACAGTATTGTCAAGCCGCTGAGAATTTATTGTGATAATTCTGAATTAGTTTTCTTCTAAAAAAACGACAAGTATTCTAAAGGTGCTAAACACATAAAATTAAAATACTTTGTCATTCAAGAAGAAGTTCAGAAATAAAGAGTGTCAATTGAACACATTAGCACTAAATTTATGATTGCAAATCCACTGACTAAAAGATTGCCACCAAAGACGTTCAATGACCATGTTGAACGTATGGGCATCAGTAGATATCATTATTGAAATAAAGATTGTGTTATTTGACACTCTGACTCATTTATTTACTGTTTCTGATTTTATCTCATGGTTCTGTTCTTATGATTAGTATATACATAAATGAATTATGTTAAAGAGGATATCATCTTTGATAAAGACACTTATTGTTCAACCGTTATTAATTATCTTTATTATAGATCATGTTAATAGAATAACTATTTCAATGATACATGGAGGGGAGTATGTTAATGCAATGGTGTATGACCGTCATGATTCTTTAGTAGTTTCTTTAACTTGACATGATATGTTATGAAGTTCAATTTTTAGAATTGTGTCTATGAACGTATGTGATAAATTATATCAAATGGGCCAAGCGGGAGAATGTTAGATTTCATTTTAAAATATAATATTATTCATGTGATCAATATGTATTATATCATATTTTATCTCTTCTGGGCCTATTATTTTATTAGGCCCATCAGGTATAAAGATAATGCCTTAATTAAACACCATGATGGATGGTGTCTTTAAATAGAACCTTAGGAATTGGTTCTTTCGCTGTCTCATTAAGTAGTTCATTCTTTCCATCAAGAAATCTAATTAAGATCTAAAGGAAGGCAAGTGAGAGACACAATTCCTCAAAAAGATTATTCATGGATCAAGGTATGTTATTCTTTATCTAGATTTAAGTCGTAAAATCATCTAGTTCAAAGATCTTGGCACTTATAATATACAATGTTAGGATTTTATTGTATAATCATGAAACTAAAGTTTACAATTACATCTTGTTTGCACAAGATTTTCGAAGAAATTTGATTTGTGGAGTTGAACTTGAGTTGATGTTGATTTGATGCGATGTGGTTCGATCTCTAAAATTTGATCCTCTAATTCTCTCTCGATTGAATGCTTACACTTGATTTGAGAAAGTGGAACACGTGATGTTCTTGAAGTTGGAGTATTAGAAGAAAACATGTATCTTTAAAAGAGCTTTAATCTTCGAGGACGGTCGACTTTAGGAGTTAGAGAGAGTCTTCTAGCTCTTTAGAGATATCTCTCTAGATCTTCTGGAGTAAAAAAAATCCACCCTTACAAATGAGGAGAATTCCTCTATTTAGCCAGTTCTCTAGTGGACTTTATGAGATTGAGCCTGGTTGATCCATGGACCATACCCCAGTTTAACCACATGAATTTGGGTCATATTTACCCTTTAGGCTAAATTAAGCTTATTTTTTGGCTCAATTGAACTTAGCTCAAGTAAATAATATTTATTTGGACCAAAATAATTAACTTTTTCAAACTAACGGTCATAGTGAAAACATGTGCTATCATTAGAATTAGCTATTTTATGTTTTCAATTTTAATTTGAGACACATGTCAATTTTTTTTAATTAGTCCTAAATTAATTATTTGTATTTTTTATCATTAATTTAGTAAATAGCGTGGAAATTTGTTATTGATCTCAAAATTTCTTAATCAGCACATCTTTTAAGTGCTTTTGGTCTTCAAATAGATGATTCGATTTTCAAGAATTGAGAGAGAAATCTATTTTTTAAATCATCTCTAGAATTTTTGAGTTCAAGAGCAAATCATCAAATATCAGAAGAGAAAAAAAAAGTTGATCATTTAGATTAAATACTTACTTCTACCTATACTTTCTTTCTTTTGTTACCTTTCTATTTTCTAGAAAAAAAAATTAATCAAGCAAAAAGAAGAAAATTATTCAATTATATGAATGAAAAAATCCAATCAAAGACAAGGATTAGATTGATATCAATAGCTGTTAAAGTTTATGAAATAACCCATTAAAGAGAAATTAAAATAACAATAATAACAATAACAATAATTTTATAAAAACAAAAACAATAAATAAAAGTTAAAGTGTTAAGAAACGTAGTCCCGTGACAATGCATAAGCCTTTTTCTTTAGTAGAACACTAATCATTCATTATTGAGCTACACCAAGGCCTAGCACTTGGTAGGGACTCAAAACATGTGAAGCTTACCTACAACTAAATGGGACCCTTTTTCTATTTCTTTCTTCATTTTTAAGCTTCTAAACCCTAATTTAAAGATTCTAATTGGAATCTTCTATCAAATGGGTATTCCCTTTTTTAAGAAAACCTAACTCAAGTATGGATCTTAGAAGTACTTCAAAATCCCCATTCATCGATAGATCGTCTCTAGTGACTTAATTATTCGATACATAAAATTGTAAACCAAAGGACTAGGGTTTGTTTGTTTTTTTCTAAAAAATATTTAATTAACAACAAAAGCAATGTACTTCATTAAATGATTGATTAGGTCGTTTCTTATTACATATAGTTAGTTGGTTCCATGAAACGTTATGCATAAGTCGTTTGGTACCTCGTAGCTTCTTGTTTGTTAAGTGATTTTAGAAGCGTTTAATTTAAGAGGTCTTTCTTGTGTTTAATTTTTTTAGAAGTTTTACCAACTTTATATTTTCAAATTTTAGAAACATGGAAGTCTAGCTGTTTTTGTTTTAGCTTCTAAATGGTTAAAAACATAGATGGTATCGTTTTTTTTTTTCACATTGAGGTTTATACAATTTTATTTTTGTACAATTGTCCATTTTTTTAATGTAATTTTGATAAAATATTATATTTAGTCTTTTAAAAATAATGTTTACATAAAATAAGTAAATGATAATAATTATAAATTTTTAGGTGTCTTTTCAAATATATAGAAAATAAATCAAATTATTTATAAAATATAGTAAAAATTTAAATCGATCACTGATAAATACTAATAGATAGAAGTAATTCTATGAGTATCTATGAGTGTCTCTACCATTGATAGAATTTAAAATTTTGCTATATTTTGTAAATATATTTTTTAAAATTTATTTAAAATAATTTTCTTATTTTTTTAAAGAAGAAAATACTATACGAGTATGTCTTCACAATTTTGAGAAAAAATATTATTAAAAAATGTGCATTTAAAAAAACCAATAAAAATATAAGTATTAAGACCCTAAATTTAAGGGTTTTTTTTTTAAAGTACAATAAATTGAATATTTAATTTGAAAGTGCAGACTAAAATTTGAAAAAAAATTATATATATATAAAATATTTTAAAAAATAGAACAAAACGGTAAAATATTTACACCGTATCGAACAATTTCAAATTTTGAAAAAGCTCACAGGCCAACAATGAAAAATTCTAAAATTGTCCCAATGAATTGGCATCCAACATGCGTAATATATTTGGAAAACCTTTGTTTAGTATAGTTGGGTCAGTAGGTGCACCAGGATATCTCCACTAGGTGGACACCTCCTTAACACCCTCATCATTCTCGCTTCATTAATGAATAAGAGTGGAGTACAAGAAGCAGAGAAGTACAAAAAGGACCAAAGAGAAGCCCCAAATACCCAATCAATTAGAAAGCATTTAGATTTAAAGCGATAGAACTGGCCGAGTAGTTTCTAAACAGTGGAGAGCGACTTGCCCAAAACCCAGTTGTAGCTTGTATGTCCTCCCACACCGAACCAAGGGATTGTTCTTCCTCCCTGAAAATCCTCCTGTTTCTTTCATTTCATATATTTCATAGAGTGGCAGCCACAAAATGTAGGAGAATAGCTTGCTTCTTTGATTTGCCCTTTGATCTGTATATGTTTCTTCAAAAATCGATAGTATTGTTGGAGGAGAGAGGTCTATTTAACATTGCTTCAAGTTTTTGCCATAGCTTAGATGAGAAGAGGCAAAGGGAGAACAAATAATTTCTATCTTCCTCCGCCGCTTTACAGAGAATACACCAAGAAGGTTTTAGGTCCAAGTAGGGAGTCTCCTTTGTAACATATCCATAGTGTTAATACACTCATGTAAAATGGTCCATATGAAGAATTTGCATCTTTTGGGGATGGTTGACTTCCATAAGTTTTGATAGATCTCCTCTTCAATATAATTTACCTCTAGATGATTGTTGTTAAATAGCGCATGTTTAATGTAGGCAACCGATAAGCGACCATTGATATATTCAAATTCCATAGAGGTAGGTCATTTCCACTATTAGTCAGAGGGTGGAGAGAATATTTCAAATCATCCCAAAGAGTTTCTTCCACACTTTTCAACGGTCTTCTAGGATAAAGATCCCATTACGACTTTTCAACATTCCATATATATGTTATAGAGTTTCCTTTTCTGGTAGTGAGAGCATACAATCTTGGGTTATGTTGAGAGAGAGGATTGTGTTCATGCCATAGACTGTGCCAAAAGGAGAGGGGTCACCCTTTTTTATATTCCATTTGATCTGTGGAAGGATCCATGCAGCCTTTAATGATAGATCTCCAAGGAGCTTTAGAGTTGCTGAATTTACCCTTAGTAGGAAGTTCTCCCAAATATGATTGTTCATACTTTACAATGATAATACGTTTCCATAGAGGATTTTTTTCCTCGTAAAATCTCCGGATCCATTTACACAAGAGAGCAAAGTTTGTTCTAGCCACAATGTTGATACCAAGGTTGCCTTTACTGACGGGAGACGAAACAATCGACCAATTGATGAGGTTTATATTTTTGTTTTCATAGGTATTTCTCCACAGGAAGTTTCTCCATATTTTCTCAACACCATTGTAAACCGATATGGGGGCTTTGAATGCAGAAAGATGATAGTTTGGTATACTGGATAGCACGACATTTATAAGAGTTATTTTGCCGCCTCTTGAGAGACTGGCATATTTCCAGCTGTTGATTTTCTTCTGTACTTTTTCTGTAGTCCCAGACCAGAAATTTATAGAGGTAGGTTTACCTCCCGGAGGCACTCCCAATTATTGAATTGGAAGGAATTTTGTGGATATACCATTTTGCCGCAACACAATTTGTTCTTTGGACAACAGAGTTGATGGAAGATATGGTGGATTTGTTGAGGTTCACATTTTGTCCAGAGGCCAATTCGAAGAGACGGATAGCATTTCTCATGTTGTCAATTGTATCATCATCATCTTCCAGAGGTAGTAAAATGTCATCAGCAAAAAGTAGATGTGTGAGATTTTGATCCCCATTAAATCTCACTCCTTTGATCTTATTTTGTTTCTCCATATGGTTGAGAAGGGTACTGAGATAATCCATGGCAAGAACAAAGATGAAGGGAGAAATGGGATCCCCTTGTCGAATACCTTTGTTAGGTTTAATTTTCCTCTAGGTCTACCATTTATAAGAATGGAGTACTGGACGCTTAAGATACATGCTTCAATCTATCTACGCCATTTTGGGAGGAAACCTTTCTTCAGTAGCATAGAGTCAATGAAATTCTAGTTAATTTTATCAAACGCCTTCTCAATCTCTAGCTTAATCACAAATCCTTTGACTTTTTTCTGTTTTCAGTAGTCCACTGCTTCATTTGCAATCAAAATAGCATCGGTTATTTGCCTCCCTCGAACAAAAGCTAATTGATTCTCTAATATTGTTTCTAGGAGGACTGTTTTAAGCATTTCAGTAATGACTTTTGCATTGAGCTTATATAGACCAGTAGTAAGGCTAATGAGCCTATAATTAGAAGGAACAAAGCATTTCTCCTTTTTTGCAATGAGAGCAATATGAGTGGAATTCACGATTCTGTTGATGATGCCATTTGTGTGGAAATCCCTAAAGATTTCCAGAATACTTCCTTTGGTATATTTTCAAGTAGCTTTGAGAAATTCCACAGTAAAGCAGTCTAGACCAGGAGATTTATTACTTGAGAAGAAATTAAGTGCATTATATATCTCCTCTTCCAAAAACATAGTACAGAGGTCCTCTTGTGCATTCATTTTGATAGGGATCCAAGGAAGATTGTCAATGAACCAGAGTTCTCTTTTCTTATCAATATAGATGTCTCTAAAATGATCAATGAGAGTTTTTTCTATCTCTTCATCGGTAGTACAGAGGATCCCTTGTACAGTGGAAATACTTGTGATGAAGCTTCTCCATTGCCTTGCAGAGCAAATTTTATGAAAGAAGGCAGTGTTTTTATCCCCTTCCAAATTCCATAACCTTTTACATTTTTGTGCCCATGTTTGAGCCTCTTTTACATTGTTTAGTATTTGGGACACGATCGGTTAGAATTTGATCATTTAGATTTGGAAAACGATCAAATGTAAATCTAAACGATTTTTTAATATTATTGATATTGTTTAGATTGATCGTTTAAATTTAACGTTTTTTAAAGATTTTTTATATTTGGTACCTAATTGTTTAGCTTTGATCATTTAAATTTGGACAGCCAAATGTAAAAGATCTTTTTAAAAAAATTCTTTAGAAGACCATTGTTTAAAGTTGGCTTTTTTTTTTATACACAATCTTTTAGATTTGGTACATGATCGTTTAAATTTGAGCAACCAAATCTAAAAGTTTTTTTAAAAAAATTCTTTGGTACACGATTGTTTAAATTTGGCTATTTTTGTATACAATCATTTAGATTTGATCGTTTAAATTTGGGAAGCCAAATCTAAATGATTTTTTTAAAGATTCTTTGGAATTTAAATTTGGCTACGATCGTTTAGATTTGGCTATCCAATATCCCAACGATTTTTTTCACGATCTTTTATGGTTGTCACACGATCTAAATAACCAAATAACAGTTTGAAAAAAGATTTTTAAAAAATATTTTATATTTGGTACACGATCTTGAACCAAATAACGGTTTGAAAAAAAAAATTGCAGAAGAAGAGAACATGATGATGGAAAGAAGAAAAAAATTGCAATAAAGTAGAAGAAAGACAAAATTGGAATTGAAAATTCGTTATTAACCAGTAAGGACATATATGAAATTCTGGAAAAAAAAAATAATCAGCTTTAATAGGCTTTTCTTCCATTGTTCTATGTAGTGACATATCTAGAAAATTTATTGACGGGGCTTTATAGTTTAGTCAAAAATATATATATACAATACCTCTCATAACTATTATTACTTTTCTTCGAAGGAGATGATGACCCTTGTCGATTTTGTTTTAAAATATTTCTCAATTTAGATTTTAAATTAAATCTACAATAACATAACATTGTAACGAGAATAAATCAAGAAGTTATTGACATATAACAAAAATATAACTTGAACAATCCAACATGAATTAATAAAATAGGTATAAAACAAATGAACTAATACAAAAAAAATAAGAATGATTTGAAATATGAAAACCAAATGCATAAAAATAAAATAACAAACTTGATAAGATAAAAAAATAAATTACTAAACTTACCTCATAAATTATGAGATAAATTGAAGAAGAAGCGACTAAGAAGTTGAAGAAGAAATTTTAAAAATAAAAATAAAAAAAATAAGAATGATTTTAAATATTAAAACGAATGCATATAAATAAAATAACAAACTTATAAAGAAAAAGAGAAGAAGCAAAAAATGTTAAATTTAGATGGGAAAGAGTGTATAATTATTATTTTATAGTAGAAATCGAGAAAATGAGTTATAATTTGGGAATAAAAGAAAAAATAAATTACATTAGTGGAATCTGAACTTGAAAAAATAAATTACATTAGTGGAATCTAAACTTGGGTTGAAAGGAAAACTGACAAGCAAAATAACCACTAAGCTAACTACAAATATTAAAAAATAAATAGTTTCTTTTATATATATTAAGAATTGACTAATTTTTTTTATATATATTATATAAAGATAATAAAGTTGGGGGCTCGAGCCCCCTTGGGCCTATACTAAATCCACCAGTGGTTCTATGAACTGTAAATATTTTGTCGTTTTATTCTATTTATGAAAATGAACCTATATAATTGAAATATTTTATAAAAAAATCAACTTAGATTTTCTCCCATTAAAAAATGTGAGATATAATAAGAAATTAAATAAAGAAAAAGTACTCACAAAAAGTCAAACAAAGTAGTACAACAATAACTAAACAAACTTTTCTTTCCTAAGTTTTTTAGGGAAGAGGAAAAAATAAAGTAGAATATTACAAAATAATGTTACTAAATTAACTACCGGATGGAAATTTTAAAGAAAGGTTACAAAATGAAATGTTACTAAATTAACCATTTTGGAAATGTAAAATAACATAGAGAATAATATTGTTTAAATTATACTTAAATTTATCGCTTGATTGATTGATAACGAATTTAAATTTGACATATCTTTTAACCCGATTCAGAATTATCCTCATTTATAGCAAATGTCCAAAAGAAAGTTTTAGGTTGTAAAGCACGATCGATCTGCCAGCCTAAAAGTCCAAATGGCAATCACAAATGGGTGCATGGCTCTTATTTTTAAGCAATTATTATC
>JBBPDI010000022.1:17451410-17462547 GCA_037974545.1 Cucumis variabilis
AGAGATAGCACATTATTTAAGCTATAGAAACTTATTATAGCTTTAATGAAAAACGCTATCAAATGTTTTTATAGCAATGTATATAAGCTATATCTTCATACTATACGATAACACTCGTTATAGCTTCGAAAAACGCTATAAAAAGTCTGAGACTTTTAATAACATGGGCTGTCAGGACTTTCGAAAAACGCTATAAAAAGTCTATTATAGCCTTTTTCATTAGCTATCATATGTGTTATTTCTTGTAGTGGCATTAAGAAAACAAATAGTTTGTTATTCGCAACCTTGGTAAACCAATAGATTCGATAAAAAAATTTCACAAAAATATAACAAAAGAAGATGCAAGCCAATCATTAACAATCAAATTTTGCGTAAAACATTTGAATAGGGTTGCACTAGTCGTGCTATTGGTTACACAACTCCCAATCATTGAATATTTCATCCGCAAGCTTGTCCCTCCATTGACTCCAATCGTTGGAGGTCTCTATGTAGTGTATATCGTCCTTAATAGTAGTCGCGTGGGTTGAATCACCCTCATCTATGTCATTGGGTATATCGAAGTTCGTCATTTCTCTATTGATGAGGTTGTGCAGTAGACAACATGCGAGTATCGTCCAATATTGGACTTCTACAGGGTAGTACGACTTTTCTCGCAGTATTACCCACTGACTCTTCAAGACACAAAATGCTCTTTCAATTACATTTCATGCACAAGAATGCTTCATATTGAAGAACTCTTTTGATGTTGATGGTGCATTCTCGGCGCTATGACAGTCCTGCATGTGGTAGCCTTGCCCTTTGTATGGTGTCAGAAACTCTCAACATTTGGGTACCCGCCATTGACTAAGTAGTAATAGCCTGTGATCACATTGGACGATTAAAACGTCATAACTGATAATGGAAAAATTATACTTTTATATATAATTTTGCAAGTAATTATCCTTTGGCACCCTCAGACTGTTCGGTCTTGAAATGACATCTCAAAGGATGCGTGAGTCCGTAGCTGATTCTTCTCAGCTAGCTAATACGAATAGAAAATTGCCTTTTGTATCACATACACCGAGGAAATTTATGGCCACTTCGTCCTTTCGTGTTCTATATATAGGCGACTCACTTGCTAGAACGTTCACCTTGATATACATGTCATCTAATGCGTCAAGACAATTATGCAACTTATAACTTATGATTAATGCACTGACAAATTACTGCAAGCAACACCATGTTGAAATGACGTGAAATTGTCTCACCCGACCACATAAATTCCCTTTAAATCATAAGTTTTTCATGTCATGTGCAAGTATGTGAAGGAACATCGCCACCATCTCCTTAACATCGACAACTTCTGTCGACGTTAGTCCAGCGATGGTCCTATGTAGATGGCACATAAGTGCTCTTTATGTTTTTTTTATACTTAACCTAAATTTTCCCTTCTTTCTAACCTCTTAAACTCTTAAACTTCAACAACATAACATTCCTTCTTTTCACCCATCACAACACACTTACCTAAACACTTCTCAAGCCTATTTATTTGTCTTGAATTTGCTTAAAACCAAACCTTTCAAGCTCTTTGGAAAAACTAAGATACCTAAAGTTCGAGTCTTACAAAAGTACTACACGAAAACATTAAAAAAAAACCTCAAAATTGTGCCCGAATTGTTAGGAACATATTACAACAATGTTTAATATATATATATATGCAACATTATGAAATTATACATTTAAAATCGTAGTACCTCGTGAAAGACTTATTTAACTGGTAAAACTTTAACAAAGTCAATGACATAAATTAGAAAGGACACTATGAACAAAATTTTGAAATTAGAAATGTTAATAATGAATCAAAAGTTGTTTAACGTACCGTTGCCTTACATAATATTTGCCCTTAAAAATTCATAACATCGTAGGACCAAATACCTAAGCATAGAAAGGTGATGAAAGGGAAAAGAAGTAGCCTTAGAGTAAAAAAATTTGTTAAAGGCATTCACGAAGAATGACATTGCACTCAAATTTCGTAGTCAAAACAATGTCATTAGAATTAAGGGCAGAACAAGCAAATACACATACCGTGTGTATGAAGAATTTCTTCATCATACACACGATTTAAAAGAACAACAGAATATCGAAGCATATAAACTAAATAGAGGGATAAAAGTGTATGGAAACAGTATTTTACCAATTTATAAAACGGACAAGTGTTGCTAAACTATATATCAAAACAAAATACAAGGAAGCAAAGATGCAAATAACGAAGCCATGGTACAGAGAGAAGCATGTGAAATATACTGAAGTGGTAACAACATGAGAATTAAAATAGAGGGATAAAACTCAGCAAATGTTGACAAAGCATATAAACTAAACAGAGGGATAAATAAGTATGGAAAAAATAGTCAACCAATTCATAAAACAGAGAAGTATTGGTAAACAACATGGGGAGTAAAACAGAGGGATCAAACTCAACAAATGAAAATGTATTAGGTGAAAAATGTTAAAAATACCAAAGATTATGTAGAGGAGCAAAACTTGTAAGACCGAGGATGCAATGGAATGTGAACCAAGGGGTAAAATATAGTAAAGGGATGATGGTAATAAATGGGACATCAAGCAGTAACCAACCAACAAGTATCCAGAAAAATAGGGAATATGATATGTACAGAGACAAATGAAAGTGACAGTCAAACATGAGGGTTGAAGACCTAATACAAAAATTAGGCAATTAGGTATGCAACAGAGGACTTTGCACAAGTACACAATGAACATGAAACTATGTACCTAAGTAGAGGGGGTATGTGGAAAAATAAGAAATCAGAACAAACAAAGGAGGTATGTGGAAAAATAATAAATCAGAACAAACATAGGCTATTATAAAAAATAATGGATCAGAACAAACGTAAAAAAACCATCAGAAATCATAGTTTAAAAGAAAAGATCCATGACAAATTGAAGGGGGAGGTGGAAACAAAAACATTTTTTCCCTTTCAAATTGTATAGATGGAAGTAAAATACGAACAATCAATCAAACAAACACCTTAGGTACTTTAGTTAAACCAATTTGAAGACATCAAGATAACATCCATCAAATATTTGTGGGTAGGGGGGGCTCAAAACCAAATGCTATATAATAAAATGAACAAAATACATATGGAAACAGTATTCAAAGAACTTATAAAACGTATGAAAATGGAATAAGAAGAAGCAAGGATGAGAAGATTAATGCAAATGTGAAAAAAAGGAAGCACCAATGTCGCAAAGATTAATGCAAATTTGAAAGAAGGAATCAGAGTAGGTACAAATTATTTTCGTGTTCATCAGCTACACATACCTTTCCAAAGAAGCGACCACCCCTGCCATGCTTCACTGATAGCCCTACCGGACTCTTTCGTTTAACACATGGTACTTGAGTGTAGCATCTGTCACTTGAAGCATTGTTGGGTGGAAGCGAAAGTGTGTCAATGTCAAAATCAGAGCGACAAGACATCGTTGGAGCGACAAGGAGAAGTTCGACACCGATCTGTTACAACAAAGTCCTTAATTGAAACATAGAGAGAATGAATTTGGTTTTGAAGGCAATGCGTGTGAGCGACAACCCGTCAACGAAACCACAAAGATAACTTTTTCGTTTTGAGGGCAATGTGCAAATGTAGTCATTAACAAAAGAGAATTTTGGTTTCAACGGAGGGAAAAAGAAATCGGGACAAAAATAAAACGATGAACATTTATAGGAAAATACACAATATGGGTGTAGATTCAAAGAGAAAAAATGGGAAACTCGTTCAACTGTATATTTTAGAAAGAAAAAATAAACAAAAAAGAACGAAGATTACGTTGTAATGGAGAAGGAAATTTGACAGAATAGAGGAGAGATTACGGAGAAAATCGTAAGGATTACCACTGGAATATGAAGGGTTGAGGGAGGTCATGGGAAGGGATAAAATTATAGAGGAAAAGAGAGGGAATATGGGGGATTGGGATAACCCTAATCCCCACTTATAATAAAACGAGGCTCAAACGAGGATTGAGATTTTTACCCAATTCTAATCCCTATACTCTACCCCAAACACACCCTTAGAGTTATTAATTATGAATTGATAATTTACCAAAATATCTCTATTTCAAATCCTAACAACTAAGATTTCATTATAACTAAAAATGAGATATTTTAAAATCATGTAAAACTAGTGACTAATTTAAATTATAACTATAAAATCTGAACTATATTCCTAAATAAATATTATTAAAAAATGGAGCTCTTGCAAATATAGCAAAATTAGTTTTAAAAATTAGACCCATGACACACCACTTTTTGAATTTGCAAAAATAACAAAATTCAAGCCCAACCCACATTTGAAAAATGCAAAATTAAAAACCTATCATCTAGAATTATAAACATTTTCACGCATCATTTGATGTGTTGTTGATACACTTGATGTGTTTTTGATACACTTGTGTTATGCTTGTTAATACACTCGATGAATTAAATAACACTTGATACACATCAGTGGTTTGATACACTTGATATGTTATTGATACATTTGTTAAAGTTTGCAAATACACTCAATCAATTAATTAATCTATTGATGCACTAAGCATAATCCGTTTGTTGTATTGTCGATACATTTATTACAATTTGTTCATATACTTGTTGTATTTGTTGTTCATACACTTGATGAGTTTAAGACACTCTATAAGTTTGATATACTAAATACACCAGTGATAAACATTTTACACTTCATCGATACACTCGAAAAATTTAATACATTTGATACAGATCATATGTTTGATACCTTTGATGTATTGGTACACTTTCTATGTTTACTGATACACTCAATTGATTAAAATATATTTGATACATTTGAGGTTCTGTGGATACACTTACATATTATATGTTTGATACACTAAGTTATATCATTCACATACTTAATAATACTAAAATAATTACATAAAATTTACAAAAATAAAAATCATGTAGTAAGTATACCAACCAACTAATACATATAATATAAGTATATCATAACATTGATATGTAAAACTGATACAAAACTAATACATATAACGTGATGCTCTAACAAACCAAAGACAACCATCTTTATTACATCCCAACTCAATAGATCTTGAATTAGATCTCAATGTCTTAAACTCAAAATTAGTCTTGATAGTGGAATGACTTCAACAAAATTTCTTTACTACATACAAAACAAATCCTTCTCCTTAAAAGCCAACTCATTCTTAATATTGGTAATATCAAAAACTTTAAAAATTGTTAATTCACCTCCCAAATCAGTCTCAACTATGGAAGAAGAAGTTGAAGAATCAATTAAACATCCAAAACTGTATATATAAAATGAGCAACTAAAGGATATTGGGTAGATTGATCCTTACTTAATGTCAAGAACTAAGTCACATCTTTATCTTCAACAATCTTAAGAACATGATGAGCACCATTACTACCTATAGGAAATAAAACTGAAAGTTCTATACATGATTCAACCTGAATTTCGGTACGTATCAAGTTAACACAAAAAAAGAATCAAATGATGATATCACTCCATCAACCAAAACACAATTTGTTTTGTAATCACTCATCCATTGACCACATGAAAAACAATTACTGCAAGCTTAACCATGAATACAATGAACTGCAAAAGAGATGAGGAACAAATAAAAAACAAATAAAAGAGATGAAGAAGAACAAAGTATAGCCTTAATTTTAGATAGAAGATGATCGATTCACAGAAGAAGAAAGAAAAAAGATGATGATCAAAGTTTCTTACCAATTTCAGATACCAAAATATAAGAAAGAGTATTAGGGCTTTAAAAAAGAATATAAGAAGAAATACATACTTGAAGAAGAACCGTGGAGAAGAGGGAGAAGAAGACGAGGAGAAGAAATGTAGCGAAGAGGAGAAACCAAGAACGATGGAGATTGAAGGAGTGACGGAGAAGACCACGAAGAGGAAGAGAAAAAGTGACGATAAAGTGAACGAGAAAAAGAGAATGAAAAAGTGATGGGAAACGATTAAAATAAAAAGAGAATGAAGGAGAGCGATCCAAAAAAGAAATAAAAGAGGAAGAGAAAACAGTGGAGATTTAGAGAAGGACATTTTTGGAATAATGAAAAGATTAAGATATAAAATATCAACAAAAATTAGAAAGTTGCTATATTTACAAAATTGAAAAGGTTAGTGCCAATATTGTTAAATTATATTTGTATTGTGCCACCCAATACAATTTTCCTTAAGAAATCTATTAACTACAAAAAAACATAAATATTTTTAAAATAAAACTTAAATTAAGTTTTTATAAAAAAAAAACTACTAATTACAACATTTAAAATAATTATAGTCCCCATCCTACAAATACAATTGTTCCAAATATGTTTTTATAGAAATTGGGCAACCAATCACACTATAAATGACTTGTATTTCCAGTAAAAATAACTATTAGTTATAAACTTAAAATCCATGAATACCTTATACTAAAAGAAATATTAGTCATAGACTTAAGACCTACGAATACCTTAAGCTGGAAGCAATAACTAAATACCTTGTAATGAAAGAAATATTAGCCACAGAAAAGACCTACAAATACTCTTCAAGAAATAACTAAAACACACTACGTTGTACACCTTGTATAGTGTATTTCAAAGATTTTTTTTTTTTGACAAATGTTGTATTGTTTTTATTTTTTTGGAACTCCCTTGGCTTAGGATTCGTCCATAATTTTTTAGTTTAATTTCAAATCTCTATGTTTCAAAATACTGTGGATTCTGTTTCCATTTGGTTTTTAGGTCACAATTTTTTTACTTTTAACCTAATCTGCTTTTTCATAGAATATACTAGATTTTGATTTTTGATGTTCACTTTATAGTGAAGTATTAAAATTAAATTTAATAGCCCTAGTTAATTATAATTTTTTAAAGTTAATTAATATATTTATGACTGAAAAATGAAATATTTAATATAAAATGATTAAAATTAATCCAAATCTTGAATCATAACGACCAAATTGAAACGCAACTAAGTCCCCCTAAAATAAAATAATTGTAACAACTTGAAACTTAAGACTAGATTTAAATCTACTAAAAAAAATGTAACATGTTGAAACGTTGAAACCACACAAAAATCAATTAAACCTCAGACTTGGGGACTAAAAATAAGTAAATTTTTCATAGACATAAATACAATCAACATTAAATATTTTGCTAAAAAAATCCATGTGAGCCTAGCTATTAAATGATAAACAATTTGAGTAAGTAAATATTTATTATTATTTGATTCTAAACATGCATTTTCACATTATCAAAAAGTAATGTGTGAAAGTCTTTTCTATTAACTCATATATTCATTCATGAGTTCACTACAAGAATTTTCGTCTTTACCGACGCAGAAAAATATGGGCAGAGCTTCTGTATACGTTATTTGCTTTTTTGCATGGATAGGTTGCGTGGCGGAAATACCGTCGTCTTTTCCTTGGCCACGTTTTTCATGTTGCGTGGACAGAAATGCCGACGCAAAATAAAATCGTGGTCAAAAAGATATTTTTTGCCACGAAAAATACATTGGCAGAAAGGTATTTCTGTCCACAATTATATTCACGTTGACAAAATTACATTTTATGGCCACGAAAAAAACGCCGGCAGAAAGGTATTTTTACCCACGATCATCGTCACGTTGGCAAAATATACTTTCTAGCCGCGTTTGTTTTGTAGGCAAAAATTATTTCTGGCAATGAAAAGATTTTTGTCGGCATAAAGAAAAATTTTTTCCAAGCTAAATTTGTCGGTAATTAATATTTATTTCTTTTTTGCCCACATATAGAACGTCATCAAAGCTTTCTAATTGCCAACATATTTCTAGTCACACAAAGAACATGACAAAAACGATTTTAATTTTTTCACATTTTATCAATATTGAATACTTATAAATTAAATTTTAAATATAGAATAAATTTCCTACCTATAACAAAATATATTGAACACTGCAACCAATAATTTAAAAATGAAAATATTTCCAACCAACAATATTTTGTCAAAAATATGATAATCCATAATTCAATAATTTGTCAAAAATATAAAAAAAACAATAGTTCTCTAGTACTGTGCTAAATTTCTTGAGTTATATTAAATTTTATTTTGGGTATGAACAAAAAATGGTTAGCTTAGTCACAAAGTCTCCAAAAAAATAGTCATTCTCCGCTCCTTCAAACTACATAAACCTGAAGAAAAAAAAGTACATTACAATGAATAAGTCCCAAGTGCGACTCTGAAATTAAAGTCGAACTAAAAATGTACAAAGTGTTTTAACTCTCAAAGCCGACCTACAAAACAATTTTCTTATATGTTAAAATGTCATGTATGTTTCAACGCATCCAAAGACCTAAAGATGTCATAGTTTTCAATCAAAACGACAAGCTTAAGTCCTAAAAAAAGTGAAAGTTCAAACAAGATACAATTGGCCTAAGTGTCTAAGTGTCCAAGTGATACTTCTATAAACCATCCAAAAACATGCATGATTGGCTACCGTAACTGCAAGATAACCACACATAATATTGAAACATGCTTTAACAATATAATTTTTTAAATTTTAGTTTAGAAAAATACCTAAGTGTGTTTGAAGGTGCATCCTCTTCCTCTTCCTCTCCTAGATCCAATTTCCTTTTTATGTCTGCTCACCTTTGTTCCCATTTTGCAAGCTCACTGGTTAATTTTTCATTTGCTTCTTTAAGATAGTCATCTCATTTTTCTCTTTTTCACGTGTAGATGACACATTACAACCTAACAATTCACCACTTTTTAGGTTGATAATTTGCATTGAGCGACTCCCTAATACAATTTCACATGTCTTCACACTAGAGATAGTTTGAACACCAACTTCAATTGACTCTGCAATGATTCGTTGCATTTTCAACTATATGAAAGATCTAATTAGATTAAATATATTGAATAATAAATGAATTTACTTAGTCATGACAAAACAAACTTATGTATGCATCTTTTGCCTTATCATTGATCCATATTTCTTTTTCATGAAAATGTGTTTCATGAAATACCTCTATCTCATCAACATCACAACCTTTTTTCTTTTTTCTAGAAAAAAGAATGCAATTGAGATTAAAAAAAAAGTTACAATAGTGCAAAAGATAATTACAATAATTGTCATACCAATTCATGTCGAACTTGGAGGAATGACTTCACCCTACTGACATGGTTGAACTTGACAGCAGAACGACTTCTTTTGTTTGTCTCTTATTTTTTATAATTGAAGTAATGGTAAGAACAACTATACTATATTCATATAAAACAATTTGTTGAACTAAGAAAAACATACCTTCCATGCATCAGTTTCCCATATATCACACATTATGTTCCAATCCTCATGTGTTATCCTGTCTGATGGATTGGCACAAGCTTCAATAGGGTCATCAAATTTACAATAATCTTTGTGCAAGCCTATTCTAAATTCTCTGAAAGTATTCTACATCTTTTCTTCCAAATATTTTCTCACAACCATGTTTGTGAAGTCAAATTCAAAATGTGTGCATATTCAATAATATACGTATAAATGGACTGCTTTTACATTTAAAAAAGTATAAGAACGCATAAAAAAAATATAAACGTACTTCCAACCGATCAATCACGAGCTCCCTTACGCCTATAGGTACTGCCTTTCGGTTCTCATAAGTCAATAGAATAGTGTTTCGAACTGCAGTACCAATGCCTAATGCAATTTTAAGGGCAAAGGCAGTTACTGGTTTTCCTTCCTCTTCGTTAATCTCTATCTTAATCTTTCCATGTTTTTCTACAAACTTGTCCAATTCTATGTTTCGACCATACGCTCTCACACCCCTTCCTCGTTTTTTAGTTCGTGATTAAGATCCTAAAAGTAAAATAAATTTTAGATAATTTCAATATAGTATAAGAAAAAAACTTACATATCATATTAATACCTAATGGAGTCGAAGGATCGACTGGTGGAGTGTTTGTTTGTTCAACTTCAGTCAATGCAATTGTGTTTGATTTGGATGTACCATTACATTGCAAAATCAACTATTACTGGTTAGACTTTAAATAACATGTCATAAGTAAATTTATCAAATATTTAATAATACTATTTATTTATTACCATCTGAATCAAAAGATTCTAGTTGTTCAGGTTCGTCATTTATAAAGTCATCATCGATTGGGGATTGATCCTGACTAGCTATCTCTCCATGATCAACAACAGTAGGCTCAACGTTGCCTCTACAATATGGGATATCGTGTATAGATTCGTCGACCCCAATTGAACTAGATGCTATTAACAACTCAAGTTTATCATCTTCTAATTCTTCAACTTCTGGGACATCCCATACTTTTTATTTTGGATTTGCACAAATTTTCAATTATTACGGAGTTTTGGGTCGTCAATGTAGAAAACTTGCATAGCTTGAGTAGCTAATATGTATGGGTCATCAGTGTACCAAAAACGAGAAGTATTGATTATTTTAAACCCTAAATCACAACAAAATTTGTTCTTCTTGACATCTGTGTCAAACCAATTACATTTGAAAAGACATACACGTCTACAAACTTAGGATATTCTAAGTCCAATACCTCTTGCAATACACCATAATAATTCGTTTCATCATCTTTGGTTTCTCCATATGCCATGAGTCCAAGGGACATCCAAGTTTTAGAAGGGGAGAGAATATAGGCAATAAAGTAGGTTTGTCAATATCTCTTCATGGGCATACCCTCGGGGTGATACAAATTTGTTTGCACAAAAAGAGTAGAGCTGCATTTTGACCAACGCCTTTGAGTTGATCACCAGGCATTTTGACCAACAAGCAACCTGATTATTAAGCATCTAGACCAGTACACGAGTTGATCAGTAGGCAATTTGACCATGTAGAGTTGACTCTAGAAGGCGTCGCCCTACTTCTACAAGGTGGTCAGGTGACTTACACCAACACTAGCTCAAGAATTGACACGATTATTTTACCTCAACGAGGTCGGAGGTTTTTTCTTCCCACTTGACACTTGAAAAAAAATGAAAATTTACCATTTTTTCAGGGGAAAAAAAAGCTGCAATCGTATTTGCAATTAATTAGATCTTACTAGCTACATATATACTATACTATAATAAATAAATGAAAATTTAGA
>JBBPDI010000022.1:17470448-17487356 GCA_037974545.1 Cucumis variabilis
ATATGTGGAAAAACTACTCAATTAATTAAAGTGAGGAAAGAGTAATTAAGCATTTGAGGGTTTTCTTTATCATTGGGATCTAAAAATGCAAAATAAAATTTAGAGGTTTTAAATGTTCTTGGTCAAATTAATTTTGAGATTAAATTGCTTGGACACAAAAATTAATTGGTTCAAGATCTACACCTTTTTACATAGCAAGAATCAAACAAATATGCATAAAGAAATTGTTTCATGCCCACATCATTTGTTCAAATAAAATATAGGGCATTAATCTTTATTCCAAGAAATAGCACAATGCTAGAATTAAAAAGATCATCATTCAACAATGTTTACTTTAAATTCACAAAAAGAGCATATTGCATACTCTGAGTTTAATGACAAATAGAGTTTTAAAAAATTAAATTTGCCAAGAGAAAAGATATCATTGAACATGATTTGTATATAATTTAAAGAAATTCTAGCAATCTCAATTCAAACTATGAACAAGAATCATTAAAGAATCAAGCATTATAAAAAAACTAAACAATTCTCAATTTTATTTCTCTAAAATGAATACGTTGCAAACAAAGAAAAATCTTGCTTGAACTTGCAGAATCATTCATTACTAGACAAAAAAAAAATGAATTACAATTTTTTTTTTATTATAAAGCAAAGTAATAGTTCTTGAAGAAACAAAACAAATATTATACAAATTCTTGTGAAAAAAGTAAAAACCCTTAAAAAAAACTCAACAGACTACTCTTTACCTTAGAAAAGTGTTACCCCTTTGCGAGACTCACGAAAATCGATGAATTTTCTTGGATTCAAAATGGGATTTGCGAGAGTTTTGAGGAGTATTTTGTAGAGAGTTTTTGAATGATTTATTAGTGGAAACTTGAATGAGTGAATGGGAGTGAGGGAAGCTTGAGGAATTTCTTCTTGACGTAATTTGGTTTGGTTTAGCAAGTGTGTGTCAAGAGTTTGAGGAATTTCTTCTTGACGGGGGATGAAGGTTTTTGATTGGTCATATACAACCATAGAAAGAAATTTATTGGGAGGAAGGGATGGATATGATTTCAACAGGTGGTGGAGGTGATTTATTTTTGGATTGCAAGGAGGATCTTGGCGTTTTGGATTTGATGGGAGTTTGAGAGGTTGTAGCTTTGGAGAATTTGGTCTTTATTGGTGTGGAGGTGTTGGTGGGCTTCTTCTTCTTAGGACTACTGGTTAACGGGATAGGTAGAGTTTCCTTAGAGGATTTAGCTCTTTTCGATCCTGGGGCCTCTTTCTTGCCTTGCCATTTGTGTTTCAATGAGACTTCATCTTCTTTCCTCTCTCCTTCTTCTTTACTGACATCCACTTTCTCAACCTCTACTTGTCCTTTTTACTTTGTCTTGAGGCGTTTGAGCCTTGCTTTATTTTTATGGATGGCAATGAACTATTAAAGGGTTGTCGCAATGCAAACTCCATCTTTCACCGCGACTTGAAAGGGTCTTTCTAATTTTAGGCATGCCATGATGGAAAGTTGTTCAATAAGATGTGGGAAGGGCTTTGCTTCTTGTGGATGCCAAACCCAAGCGATGAGGTGCTCGCGTATTATCTCGCTTACATTTTCTCCTCGAGCATCTACTTGCTTGGTTAAAGATGTGGTGTGATGTCAGCTGAATTCATTCACCTCTGGAATAATATCAACTGACCCTGGACACAAATACATGAAACATTTGGCAGTGGAAGTCTTTAAACTTAAAATAAAAAACTTTAAAATCGTAGTTTAATCCATTTGCAATGCCTTTTATAAGTACCAAGTAAAATGTACAAAACATGAGAATATAACCTTTTAAATAAACACAGTAATACTGTTAACAAATCTATTCCATTCATGATTGAAAAATATTGGCTTGGTAGCAATATGTTCAGCTGCGGAGAATCACAATCTATACCTGGAAAGAGGGAAAAGATTTTGAAAGGGTAAGTCAAAAGACTTAAAGAGCAACGATTTTATAAAACAAGTTTTCATAATACAATTTAATATAAAACTAAAGTTTAAATACATTTAGCAGTAATAAGTCATTTCACAACATGAAACTTGAAACAATGAACTTTTGCATAACTTTTGAACGACAATAATTCGTAGCCACAAACAGTATTAAACCTCTTCGTTCGAGGATGAAGCAGTCGATAGGAAACCGTTTTTACTGTAATCCTCCTCCTTTAAGATATAAAAATATACCCTTCCTAATAGCCCATAAACTATATGCTCGTCAACCATACCATCAGTGTGGAGTTAACCACATATATACAGTAGGTCTCATGGAATATTCGCGCTTGGAGAAAACATTTAAAAACATTGAAACATTTCCTTTGGATACTCCTAGGTTGAAGATCTTCGTTTTGTTCATGTTTGTCCTTACTAAAACTTGACCTTGAAACATCTTGAGATTTCGTATCATTGAACTTCTTTGGAGTCAAACTTTGTTCAACTTGTAATGCATTTTGAAGTTGTAAGAAGTCCATCAATTTTGAAGTTGCAATTACTGGAGTTCAAATCTTTTGTCGAAGTGCTTTCTCAATTGTCAGCATCTATCATATTCTGATGCCACAATGGGTTGAGCATAACGAGAGTGTTTTATATACTTCCTCTCATATTCATCTATTGTCAATGAATTCTGTCTCAACCTTAGGAATTCATTTCTTTTTTATTCACAATATATCCTTATGTAATATTTATCTTTAAATATTCTCTAAAATACTTTCTAGCTCATAGTGTCTGTATCTCTTCTATGAGCTTTAATTGATTTCCGCCATCCTTCCGCTTCCTTTTAAAACAAGAAAGTTGCTAACTTGACTTTTCTTTCTTCAAGGCAGTCCATTACTTCAAAATATTTTTCTAACAAATTCAACCATGTTTCCACATCGGTTGGATCTGTAGATCCTTCGAATACTATAGTACCTAGAGATCGTAGTCTTTCTATGTTATGTTACTTATCATACTTGATTTTCATTGATCCCATGGATTCCATAAACTTTTGGAACATCTCTTGATAACTTTGTTCATCCACTCCATGTTGCCTTGTACTTGATTCACTTACTGGAATATTATCCTCTTCCATGAGTGTTGTAGGCATTTTGCTTTTCCTCTTTTTATGTGGTGAGACATTCTTATTTTCTACAATAATTAACATTCTTAACATCCATATGTATTCATGACTTACGAATATCATTCTAAACTTCCAATCTTAGTCCACTATCTTTCTCTAACAATCTAAAAGCAATTATCTAAAACCCTACTTCTTATTTATCTTCATAAGTCTTTTACACACATATCTTACACACATAATTTACATATAATTTCACATCAGAAGGAAAATAAAGAAATACACACTTTTTACATTTTTGCATTCTCTTTCTTTTTCTTTCTTTCAAGCAACTAACAAAGTTTATCCTTTCCTTTGATTGACGCCACTACTGGTTGATGGATTGATGTAGCTACGGACACTACTCCAATTTCTATTTGTCTATCTAACTTAAACTCTAAATAATTATTCTTAAAATGTTTTGTCTGGTGACAATAAAAACATTCAACTTCATCGATATAAATCTTTCCCCGATGAAACTTTTTACATTTGTAACATTGCTTCTTTCTTTCAAACTTTGAAGTAACTTTCCATACAGAATGTGACCTCACAGACTCTTGTTTACATTCTTCCTCCATCTCTCCCAACCTCACCTTCCCAATCTTACTTGGCTTCTTTAGTCAAATCTTCTTTTAATGTAAACCACCCTTCTTTCACATTGTCAATAAGCATAGTCTCAACTAACAATACCTATATATCCTTATAAACAACTAATTAATTCAAAACACTCTCTCACTCTATGCATCCATTCCTCAACTTTCATAGGATATATCGATCCCCTATAATTTTCTACACCACAAATTTCTAGTTGTCCCCTTGTGTTCTTGTTTTCCATAGATCTAAGAGAAATAAACATTTTTATTTCCTTAGTGCTTGAAATAACAACAAAAGAAAATACTTACATAGGTTTTTGGCAAGATTATGCCCCGATCGCTGCTTACATACATTGCCTGCCAATAAATTTGTATTTTAAAGTTCATTTTAAATCTACTTTTCTTTTGTTGGGTTTTATGTTCTAAAACTCATAGATAGTAAATATAATCTATGGGCAATTACTAATAAAGTGTTATTATTTCAATAATTGTTATTGATTACATTATTAGTTTTGTCCTAATAACCTAAATTCAATAAACTATCATCCTAAGTTGTTTGATGAGACTTGAACACTACATAGAGACATACAGGGATCAATGTTCAAAATCAACTTAAAGGGTCTACAGTACAAGGATAAAGCTAGGTACCTTAACCTGGTAACACTATGGATACAACTCACTTTGTATTTGATACTCACGTAATGATCCAACATGTTGGTGTAGGTGACATACGACTGAGGGTATCCTGTGCAATGAGTTTGCATAAGATCGAACCACGAAATAGTAACCACTAGATGTAACTCCATTAACCAGCGAGTTTCTATTTCATTAGGATGACCTAGGTAACTTAGTTTTAATCCTGAGTGTATTATGAACTAATGTTCGTGAGCGATTGTCCTTTGATTTATACGAGTGAGAGTGGTCAGAATGCCAACTCAATATGCTTCTCATTTTCAGGACAAGATCAAATAGGGAGCTGGGAACATAATCACACAAGATGGAATTAACTCTTTTTTGACTTTAGGGTAAGTAGATGAGTGTTCCCTTAAATGGTATCTCCGGGACTTGAACAAGGACCCTACCCTCTCTATGGCACGAAAGAGATTTCTATTTAGTGGTTGGACCATAAACAGGTTGTTCATTAGAGGAGCACTTGTATTTAAGGACTAAAAGTAACCTAGGGGTAAGACAGTAATTTAAACCACCTGGTGTTACAAACACTTTTGAAGGACTAACTTACTGATATTGGTCTATATCAATGGACACAAAAATATATCTACAATGAGAAGAGTTCAGCTGTGAGTCTTTAGTGGAGTGTACACACAGTTAACGAACATTGATTAATGTGGTTAATGAGTTTAGCCAATTAATCTCATATTGTTGTAGCTTCTGATATGTAGGTCCATTAGGTCTCCTTTCTAGCTCGTAAAGGGTAATGAGATTTAATTTATATTAGTTGTAATCTGAAATGTTTAAATTTACTTTGAGAATTAGTATAATGTATGATGATACATTATAATATAAAGTTTATATTTTAATTAAAATTTATTATATAAATTTAATTTTGGATATGATTCAAAATAATTTATGAGAGATAAATATTTGAATGAGTTCAAGTATTAATTTAATGTGAATTGGATTCATATTTAAACTATAGATTAAAATTTAATGTGTATATGATACAGATTAAAACTATAGGTTATGAGAGAAATTTATTTTTGAATATGATTTAAATTTGAATTAAGTTACATATAAGATATTTAATTTAACAATTAATTAATTGGAGAATTATTTAATAGTTTAATTTAATTTAATTTAATTTAATTAAAACTATAGGATATGTGAGAGATATATTCATTAAATATGATTTAAACGAAATATTAATTAAATATGATTTAAATGAAATATTAATTAAATATGATTTAATTAATTATTAATTAGTTAATTTAATATTTTTTAAATTAATAAAATCTCATGATTCTATCCAACTTCATGAATAAAATGGAGTTATAAGTGTCAGCAAAACCAAGTTTTTTAAATTTAAGCCTTTGCCTCTCTGCGAATTCTCTTAGAGATTCTCTAGAAAAAAGAATAAATTCATTTCAATTAGTTCCAACAAACCAATCGTAAGGTCTTTGATGGGTGGTGTCCCCAATTTTGAGTTTAGTAGATTGAGAGGCGTTAAACTACGTGAGTTTTTTTCTTTAATCTATAATTTTAAAGCATGCTTAGCCTCAATTAGAAAATTGTTTCTGTAAATATTGCCAATGTACGATATTTTAAGTTGCCAATTAAATTGATCTAAGGTATTTGTAAAATCTTCCTCTACGAATGGCTTTCATCCCTTCATCTTTTCCCTAGGAAATAACTTTTGCTTTGATCCAAAGGAAATAGTTTTAAGAACAATCTAGGGGAAGCTCATTCAAGTCTTGGAGTTCAGTAGGTAGTTACCATCAATCTGTTGCAAGTGGCAACAGTAAACCTCTTTGCAAGGAATGCAACAAGTATCATTTACGACAATGGCTCAAGCGAGGGGACATCTGTTTCCAATGCAAGAAGTTAGGACATTTTGCAAATAATTGTCCATTGATTGGCAGAAATCAACAAGAGAATCAAAGTATTGCGTCTCAATCAATAAATTAACTAAGAGTAACATTGTCAAGGGGAGAAGGAGCTAGTAATTCAAAAAAAAAAAAAGAATTTTAAGGAATTAGTACTTTGTGTTATAAGGATGTGATGTATTTGCAAAGTATAATCAAAACTATGTACAAAGTTTAAATTAAATAAAAGTATGTTGTAAATTTCAAGGACGAAATTTCTAAAGGAGGTAAGAGTTCTAAAACAAAAAATACTTAGTTCTTTGGAACTTGTTAAGTTTTGGCAAGGACAATAGAAAATGAGATTTCAAGGAAAAGAAGGTAAAAATCCTTGGAAATATTAAGAATAATGGTTTAGGTTTAAGAGAAAGAGAAAAGTTGGAACATTTGTCTAGGTGTCAAAAAGATAAAGCAAGATAGAACCTTCAAGCCTAGGCGTTTTGGTGTAAGTAGTAGGCAGCTAAAGCACAGAAATATCCTCCAAGGAACATGTATAAACATTTTGGATGGCTTGACAAGGTAGACTTGGTAAACATGAAGGATGATTTAGAGGTTATATGACTTCGCAATCTTTGAACATGCTAGGCGAAAAGGAGGAATTAAAGGTTAGTGTTGTGCTTGGCAAGAAGTCCTAAGAGGTTAGCAAACATATATTGGGCGACCAACATTGAGAAATAACGTCCAAAGAGAATACATGGACATTTAAAGATATATGGTTGCTAGGCGAAACGGTTGATGAAGAGGTTAGTAGGCGAAATGGGATGACTTTGGGAATTTTGGTTGGGCAGCCAAGGCTATGCGATAAAGATCATAGAGATTAGCTAAGCATTTTAGACAACTACATGACAACTTATAGAAATTGGTTTAAAGCTAACAAAGAGATTAAGAGGTGGATTTAAGCAAGGATGATGTGTCAATTAAGTTTCATGCAAGGATTCCTATAAATAGACAACTTCGACCAAGTGTTTCTCATAACTCACTCATACTATTGACTCCAAATAAGTCTCAAAAGATCCAAATTTGTGTCTAGTTTATTAAGGAGGGCTACTGAGAAATTCAAAAGAAGAAAGGTTGGCGTTCTAATCAAGAACAAGTGAGAAGGTCATTCTAAAAGGAAAACTGAGCAAGGTGAGTTTTCAAAAAGCTACAGTACTCATCGTTTGGAATTTGGGTATGATGTTTTGAGGTAAGAAATTTAAGACATTTTAGAGGAACTTTGTAGAAGAAAGTTTTATCAAAAGAGCTATAGATTTAATATTGTGATTTTTTAAAGTTGGGTTATGTTTCTAGACAAAAAATGAGGTTTTGGACCAGTGGCTGAGTGTCATGCATGTTTAGGCTAGATGGACATTTTTTACGTTATAGAGGTTATTTTGGGTTTTTTTAATGCACGCGTAGTGTCATGGAACAGCCAAGCAGCAAGCAATGCGCTTAGGTTGCGCGCATGACTTGTGAAAAGAGATTAGTGTGCAGGTTGTGCGCATAACATAATGCACACGAGGGACATGCTGAGTACACAAGGCACACGAGGAACATGATGAGTACACAGCCAAGACGTGTGCTTCATCCCTCACTTTGAGGTTAGCATGTGGCACACAACCCACTTTGTGAGGTTAGCACACAAGGTCCCTAGGCCATGGGTGCGCACCCAGCCGAATCACCATGTCAATGGGCACCAAAATACTACTTTCAGGTTATTTTGGGTTGTCTTGTTATTTTTTAAAATTCTAACAGAAATTTTGGATATTTTCATGATCATGGGATTAAATATGGATTTTTTAGATCAAGGAGGCTTGAGAGAAATTTCTGACGAAGGATACATTCAAGTATTGTGAGTAACATAATGATTTCAAAGTTACTTACTAAATATGGTTTTAAGCTACACAAGCAATAACTTGTGAAATGATTTATGGATATGATTTTCAAGTTCCCGTTCAAAGATATGATTTATGATAAATTTTTATTGAATTGATGTTTCAAGCTATGCTATCTTTCAATGATTTACTGATGAAGGCAAAGGAAATTTTTCAATGTTTTCAAATGTTTTCTCCTAGTCTGAATATTACATGTGACCTACTGTATACATGTGGTTAACTCCACATTGATGGTAGGGTTGACGAGCCTATAGTTTATGAGCCATTAGGAATTGTATATTTTTATGCCTTAAAGGAGGAGGATTCGAGTGAAAATTATTTCCTATCTACTGTTTTGTCTTCAAACGAAGAGGTTTAATATTGTTTGTGGCTGTGGATCATTGTCTTCCAAAAGTTATGAAAAAGTTCAATGTTTCAAGTTTCATGTTATGAAATGACTAAATTACTGATAAATGTATTTAAGCTTCATTTTTATATTAAACTATTTTATGAAAACTTGTTTTATAGAACCATTGCTCACTAAGTCTTTCAACTTACCCTTTCAAAATGTTTTTCCTCTTTTCAGGTATAGATAGTGATTCTTCGTATGCTGAACAACTGCTACTAAGCCAATATTTTTCAATCATCAATGAAATATATTTGTTAAAAGTATTACTGTGTTTATTTGAAAGGTTATATTCCCATGTTTTTTATATTTTACTTGGTATTTATAAAAGATATTGCAAATGAGTTACACTACAGTTCTAAAGTATTTTCTTAAGTTTAAAGACTTCCGGTGGAAAATGTGTCATGTATTTATGTAAAGGGTCATTTGAAGTTGTTCCAGCAGTGAATGGCTTCAACTGACATCAAGCCACATCTCGGGCCAAGCAAGCAGGTGCTCACGGTGGTGTGTAACATTCTGAACATGATAGCGTTGAATGTAGTCTTTGTCAAGTCACAGCAACTCCAACTCCAACTACCATTCTTGTCTTCTAGTGAATCCTTCTAGCGTAATGATGCAGATCCTTGCCTAGAAGTTGTACTTGCTAGATGAGTTCTTCTTGTGTTGCCTTTGCGAGAGTTTCTCTACGATTCACTAGTTTCTTCCTTTGCTCTTAACCTACGTTAAAACACTAAAAAATGGGTGAAACAGGCATGAAGACTTATATAGAGTGTACTTTCAAAAACTTATGAATTTACAAAAGAAGTTACGTCTTTTGACACATTTACTATGCGTTTTGATCCAATTATTCTACCTAAAAGGCTAAAATAACTTGGAGTAATCTCAGGCAAGAAGGAAAGCATAAAACAAGATTTCAAGAAGTCCTCAGGGTTATATTGGTTGAAATCTTTGTAATTATCATAGCACTAGAGTTGGATTTCAGGTGTCATGACATGAAAATATTTAGAATTTTGAGAAAAGGAGTTGGTGAGTTACTAAGAGTTCAAGGAATTACTAGTCTATTTTAAGATTAGTATAATTAAGAGGTAAAGATAAAAGAAAGGGGTGGTTCTCTAAGATTTTACAAATAAAGAAAGGGTTAGGAGTTGTGCTACGGGGAAGCTTTCCGACAAAGAAGAGGGTTTGGGGCAAAGTTTTTTTAGCAAAGTTTGTGAGTGGTTTTTTAAAAAAAATTCAAATTTCTAAAGATTTCCTTTTTTTAATATCATGTGTCATGTGTCATGTATTATTATGCATGTTTATGTTTATGAAAAGCATGATTCATGAAGAAAACTTGAATGTTATGTTTCAAAGTTAAAGCTCATGTTTTATTGATTGTACTATATGCATTGATTAAGAGTAAGCCATCAGTCATATTTCTATCAATGGGCTCAAAATGAGTCCAGGCAACTATGGAGTGAGCAGACCACATGGTGGTGATAGACTAACCAATGCAGCTATGTTAGTGGCCTGAGCAACCAAAGTGAATTAGGAAGAATCCAAGAGATGATGATGATGATGCAATCGTCACAATAGTCTATTCGTGGGAAAGATTCACATTCTTGGTCAAAAGAAATGTGGAGGACTAATATGTGCTTATACAAATTGTGATTTATTGAAATGAGACGTTGAGCCTTTGTTTAAATGAAAATAATTTATGAATTGTATTCCCAAAAGGTTTTAAAAAATATCACTCACTAAGTCATAAACTTACGTTTTAAGTTTCTCTTTTTAAGATTCTAAGAAGTTAAGTGATCGTTTAGGAAGCTAAGCGATCGTGTCAAAAGGTAAGCAATCATTTAGAGAGTTAAGTGATCGGATTGAAAGGGTAAGGATTGGATCTAAGCGATAGTGTAGATAGCTAACGATCAGGTTAAAAGGTAAGCAATTAGAGCTAAAAGATTGGTCAAGAAGCTAAGGCATTGGTCTGTAAAGATAACCGATCGTTGAAAGTTGAAGACATGAAGGCATTAAGGATTTCTTATTTAAGTTCTGTTTTAAGATCTTGTATCATGTACAATTGTAGACCTTTTGATCTTAAGTGAATAAAAGTGAAGTATAGTGTTATTTTTTTGTTGCATATGTTAGGGTTAGGATTGCTCAAGAACCTAAGCGAGCATTCTGGTATTTTGTATTAGAGGTGTTAGGATTGCTCAAGTCACGTTCCGTTCTGCATGGCAAGTTTAAGGACGTGTGCGGGGAGGACGTGAAAGCTACTTTTCATCTCGCATAAAATCCTAAAATAACACACTAAAATGTGACAAACGGGCACAAGACTATTTTGTGATCCACAATTCACAACTTGATTAATTTCCTTACTTTCCTACTTGTTTTCTTCCAAATTTATGCATTAATGCTTCATTATTCTACTTAAAAGGCTATAATAACTTGTATTTCTATAAGCTGTCACGCCTCCAAGAATTCCTCCCTTTCACATTTTTTGCTAAACTTATCAAAATGTTGTTCTAATCTATCTCGTAACTAGGCGCTTCATACTTTTCTCGCCTACTCCTAACTTAGAAAATATTTCTGGTTTATAAAAGCAGCAAGTTTAAGTCGCAAAATACTTTTGTTCATTTCCAGAAGATCTTATTTTCATTTTTAAGAAATGGTTGTTGTTCTAAAAATGGTTGTTGTTCTTTTCTTTTTGGTGAAGAACTTCTTTTATTAATTAATTATATTTTGCGTTGAGTGGAAAATCATTGGTATTTTATGAATCTATTCCGCTTTTCAACTATAACTCTTATTGCCACTTATTTACTTTACTCTCAAATTTTTGAAGTTTTGCCTCTTATTTTTGTTAAGAGGTGGCGACTGATAACATGTATAAATATCTATTATTATAGCTCCTTTTATTAGAATAGTGATGTCAAAATGCTTAAGAGAACAATCAGAACACGTAGCTTGTGTTGTAAACACATAAGTATTAGGAAAAACAATTACATAATTATTATGCCTGTTTTATGTTATTTTAAGGTCTAAACCTAGGATAATGAACAAAGAGAGAAACTAATGAACTGCAAGAAACATCTCGCACAAGAACTACATGATAAGGAACTCATCTGGAGATTAACGTTTCCATACGAGAAAGAACGTTATCAGACAAGGAAAAGGGTCACTAGAAGACAAAGAGTGATAATTGGAGCTGATGTGACGTGCAACAGACACCTTTCAGTTGACGGTGTTGACACAGTTAGAGGAATAGAAGTTTCCCATCGAGAAGCAGCATATATAAGTACTTCGTCCTCACCAAGAGAAAGGAGGCCTATATAGCCCAAAGGGGGCCAAAAAAGACCAAAGAAGGCCTGAATAGGCCAAAGAGGGTTGAATAGGCTAGTTAGAGAGCAAAGGGTTCAAGCAAGAGAAGAATCAATCTTCCATTTTTCCCCTAACTTGTAGCAATTTTTTCGTTCTTCTTTCTGTCCATCTTTATATGTCATTGTAATATATGTGATGTTCATATTGTACATTGGCCAAAGGCCTATATTCTTTATATGTATATTGTATGTTTACCACTTGCCAATCCACTGTTTCTTAACTTCTCATCTGTCAATGTGTTATCAGTATTTAGAGTCGTGATAGGTTCTTGATAAGAAGTCGAGCTTATAAACCTTGTCATAGTTAAGCTATATCACATGGTCAGTGTCAATCGCCAACTACCCGAGAGGGTAAGTAGCAAGAATAAGACTAATGCGCGTAAGGAGGAGTTTGGCAACAAACTTCACCTTAGCGAGGTAATTTCTAACACTTGTATCCCAAAAGGTGAACAAGTGTAGACAGTAGGCGCGGAGAGTTTATCGTTCTTAAACGAGAAGTCCTATATGTATTATAAGTCAAGTCATGTAGGCATAGTTTGTTTAATTAAGCACAGTTATTTGCTTCCCAAAGGTGAGCAAGTGTGACGTCTAAACACTTCAAGATAAGGTCACCTTAATCATATGCTGATCAAGCAGTTATATCGCATCAAGACTTTCGCACTACTTAATCACCTAATAATCTGTAGATCTTCCTTCACCTTTTTCTCACATACAAGCTAGTTCATTCAATCTCTCACCTTGCCATAATTTATTCTTTGTACATCAGTCTCTAGTTGTAGGTAAGTTGTTGTAGTCAGTGATATATTCTTTCAACTTAATTGTCATAACGGCTAAAGGATCAGTTGACCTTAGAACTAAAGTCTATAATAATTCTCTGTGTTTGATCTTCAATCATCCAGGTAAACCTACTGTTTCGCTTGCCCTTGGGCAAGCAGTAGGAAAACTTGTACTCAATGAGGACTTATGTATCACACGATGAAAAGGCACATAGGGAGCACTTTACATGCTATGATCATGACCCATGATTCATCGCCTAGAATTGAAACATGCAATACAGGGAATCATGATAAGCACATTATGTGCAATGACCTGACTCGATGATGTATTACAATCGTGTTACACACACACACACAACTATTAAGTTCAAACTCACAGACCAGTGACATTGGAGTTTATTTTTCAATTAAATTTCAATAAACGAATAATTTAGTTTTTTTTCAGTGGTTTAAAGTGTTGTTCAAACACATGAAATAAGGCTCTTTGATTTTTTGAACGCTTTAGCTCGGATCTTGTCCACCCCTAATTTTTTTTTTTGCGTTGCAAGGTCCTCATTGCGAAAAAATGAATGATAAGATGAACTTAGAAAATTTTTATAAAAGTGGTTTGAGGTAAAGCTTGCTCTTATAAAGAAGCCCAAAAATATGTCCAAAGTAAGTTTTGTTAAGGAAAGAGTCTTGGCTAGATCAAGCTAAATTACTCATAGGTATTATCATAGAAGTTATCCTTGCTAAATCAGCAAAAAGAATGAATCACAAGCAACACAAGAATGAAAGCAAAAGACAAGTAAAAGTGTAACACATAGACAAGAAGAAAATTTGTACTTTAAGTAATTCATTAAACAAGAAAGAGTGTGTATAAAGCAGAAAAGAGTAAAATAACTAGGTCGGAGTGAAAAAATTATATAAAGATAGAAAAAAATCTAAATTTAGTCTTCTTGATCGGTATCAGTGTCGCCAAGGTCTCGTGATTGAAGTGATGAGAATGGTGTTTCAAATCTAGTGATATGATAGGTGCAGGTACTTGTAGAACAAACACCATGTGAATGTATTTCATTGAAGCTCAGAACAACGCATGACGTCATGTCCCCATATGTTGGATCATCTCAAAATGTTCAAGGACCAACGAAGTGAGGTTTGAGATTGCAAATGAAAACTATTCAGGACTTGCTGCCATTGAGCTCAACTTCCTTTGCTATTGGACTATTGTCACTTTCTGCTTTGTGTTTTTGGCTTGCAACACATCTAGTTGCTCGCCATGGTGCTTTTCACATCCAAATCTTCTTTAAAATTCTTGAATGTGGGCTTGTAAACAGTTGAGCCAATGAAGTCATAAATATCATCACCATCTTTCGCATCGTGGATTCTTGAGTTTCGTCACTGAGCGACTCAAGGGTGTTTATGTCACTAGCTACTCCAGAGACATGTTTTCCTTTGGAGAGTAAGTCATCAACATTAACTCCCCTCTCCATTTGAAGTGACGTCTTAGTTAGAATAGCCGCTTCTAAATGCATGGTGTACTTTTCAAATATCATAATTATTGGGACATTTTTTTCACACCCTCCACAGGAAGGGAATCACTTCATTGTTGCCAGCCTTGAGGTCAAATAAAGGCTTGTTTAAATCTGGGCAAGTTGGGTCTAGGTATTTTTTAGGGACTTATGGTTTGGCGAATTATGGGGCAGGCAAAATAGAATTTCGTCACCTTAGTGAGAGTGGGAGAGGTGGATGTTCATTTTGAATAAGGGCATAATTGGGTGGAGATGTTTGGCGATACATAGACAACTTGGGACTACGCTATCTAGGTGAAATGGATGAGTTTGTGGCATTGCGTGGAGGTGATCGTAGTGAATCATTCTGAGATGGAGGTGGTAAAGTTCTTTCTTTTGAAGGAGGAGGCGGAGTGTGGTCTTGTGGAGGCAGAGGGGATTCCTCTTTGTAAGGAGGAGAAGGGGATTTGTCTTTTGGATTATGGAGACGTAAATGGCTTTACTCGCGAGGTGGTCATTGAGTGACCTTCTTCTTGCGAGGAGGATTCTTTGCTGGAGTTGAGTCCTTGGTCGGATCAACCTTAGGCTTCTTTATTGGTTGTGATGAAGTGGATGCGACCTTTCTTTTTTCGAGCAAAAGTGGAGGGATTTCTTCATTTTCCATTCCTTCGCGGTCTCTAGCTTGACCCCATATCTTCAAATGGCGTTCTTTTTGCTTATTGTGATGAAGTGTTATAACTCTGTTTACCTTCACGTAAGTGCATACCCTGCCTGGAATGTCTTGTTAGGGGTATTTTTCCAATGAAGGAAGGAACTTTAAACACAACTTTTCAACAATTAAGGGGAAAAGCATTACTCCTTTGGGCATCTCCATCCATGCGAGGATAGCACTTTATAATTTTGTCCAAGTTGATCGCTTTCTTTGTCATGATGCAGTATAAGATCATTGAGTAGTCCACTGAAATTATACTATCATGATGCGCGAGGAGGATATTCTTCTTGATAAAAAAAATCTCCACATTCGCCTCAATAGTCAGCAGATGTGGGTACAATTGAAACCTCCATGTTGGCATCACTTTCTGCTCTGTGCCTAGCCATGCTATCACTTTCAATGCTTCCTTGGTCAACCCCTTTATTAGTTTTGTCATTATTTCTTGCCTTGGGTATTTTGCTTCGTTGGACAAGTCATATAATTCATTTATGACCTGTGAGTTCCAAGTTGAACTAAGCGATGAAGCTTAGTTCAAGTTGTGTTGAGATTGGTGGTTAAAGTAATTTTGCTTACTATAGGCATTCAGCATACTATCTCACAGAGAGATTCACGTTGAGTGTCTAGTCGGCATGTCTCTACTTGGTTGCATAAAATGACATTTGGGATGGGGCGTCACATAAACATTCTAAAAGATATACTTAAAATTCACAAGTCTTAACATATAACAAAAAATATTTAACTTAATAATAGTACATAAAGATGTTTTTCTAAACATTTAACAAGTTAAGTCTTATAACACTTAGACCACTTAAGTATGCAAAAGACTACAACAAAAGACTTAAGTAGATGACATGACAACATAATGGATAATACACAACAGTAGGTCAAGTCTTAGGGTCACAATCACTACCCAAAGAGAAAGATTGAAACATTTGGAAATCTTGAGTTGAATACTTGGTGAATAACAAACTTAAATAAGTAATAACGCATGCTTACCAAATCATGTTTAAAAGAACTTTGGTTAAGCAATGTTTCTCATTTATCTAATGTTCAGTACCTCATTGTAGTGTAGTATGCCCAATGCTCCCGACATCTACATTGTATAGTAAATGTTGCACAATACTCCAAGTGTCTACATTGTATAGTAGGGGCTCTCTCAGTACTTCCAACGTCAGTGCCGTTGTGAAGCTTCTTAACACAAAAATGAAACTTTCGTATGTGCACATTGTATTAGTCCCAAAGGGTAAAAATATCATCATAAAACTCTCAGTCATAAATAATAGCTTAAAACAAAATCTCATGATTAATAAATAACCTTAACCTGTAACTCAAATTTTCTTATAAACTTATAGTGCATTTATTCAAGTGCTTTAGATCCATCACCTAGAATGTATTTCTTATCTTTTTCATCCAATTTTCAGAGCCACTTTGGGAGAGAACCTGACGAGAAAAAAAAAGAAAGAAAATTGTGGAGTTTTTTTTACTGGAGAAGAGAAAAAGGGAACTTAAGGAAAATTCTATCCATGGCAGAATTCTGATCTATCCTACACAACCCTGTTTTTTTTGTTGACTACAAGCTACACAAAAGACAATTAGAAAGGGAGAGACATATTAATTAAGTTTGAAAGCTCATTAAATTTCTAATAAAGTTCATGAAACATGCTTAAGTTGAATCTAATGTATTAAGCTCATGAAAATTTAAGGAGAAGATAACTTATTGTTTCTACACGCGAATCTACAGAACCTTTGGTTTTTTTTAGTAGTCTGAACTGTCAAATAGAAGATAAAAGCTCTATTTTGTATGGTTGGAAATATTATTCAATTTTTTATAACTTTCATGAACATCATTTGAGATAAATCTGATTAAAATTAGGTCAATTTTCAAGTAGAAAATAAAGGATTGCAGGAATCTCGAAATTTGAATAGTTTCTGTTTTCTGAAAAAAGCTACGTGAGATCGGAAAGAGCGTCGTGGAGGGAAAGAGGGTTCGCACAAGTGTAGACCTCAGTGGT
>JBBPDI010000022.1:17544107-17558690 GCA_037974545.1 Cucumis variabilis
TGATTAGTATAAATAAGAGGAAAGATTAGAGGAGAATGAGGTTACTTTAAGATTTTGATTAGAGAAAGTATTAAGTACATCTTGTTAAGAAGTTACCAGACGAGAAGAAGGTTTTAGAGGACTAAGCATTCTAAAGAAGGAAATTAGCTAGTGAGTTTAATTTACAAAGATGAATTGTTTTAAAGTCTTCTTCTAAGTTCTTGTTGACCTGTAATGTTGTAATTTAAGTTAATGTTTATGAAAAATGTGATTTCTAAAGAAAGTTTGTGTTGTGTTTCAAGTAAGTTATGTTTGATGTATGTATGATATGCTTGGCAGTAAAACATTAGGGTTTGTTTGGGGGAGGAAAAGAGTTATGGGGGAAAAGGATTATGATAATCCTAGGATTATAATAATCCTAGTGTTATAATAATATGTGTTTGAGGTTAGAGTTATTATTGGTAGTGTTATGGTAATCTGTGTTTGGGGGAAAGATTATTATTGTAGTATTATTATAATATGTGTTTGGGGAAGGATTATTATTGGAGTATTATTATAATATGTGTTTGAGGGATGAATTATGAGTGTAGAATTATGATAATATACGTTTGGGGGGAGGATTATGAAATTTTTAGATTTTTTTTTTTATAAAATAAAGAATATTAAAAAATATATTTAAGTACAAAAAACATTGTTAGTACTATTGTCGCTTATACTACAATAACAAATGACAAATAATATCGTACATTGACCCAATTGTCAAACACATCCTTCTCCGCAACAATGCACTTGAGTTCATCATTCCACCTGAAGCCGCTGCAGGATGGGCCATGCATCTCCACTATAACGTGGAATGTTCTTTTAAGCAATTTTATGCGGCTATCGATAGTTGTTGCTTGGATGTTACGTCCTGGACTCTTACATGCCATCATTCTTGCGAGCTGACTAAGGTAACCTGGTCGAAAAGTCCCGTTATCGAACCTTCAGCCACCGATGTTCATTAACTCAACGAGACACTCGACCATGGTTGCCTCCTCTTCTTCCTCCAATTGTGCTTTGACATTCTTCGTGAAGTTGCCATGCTATAAAATCAATGTAAACATATTAGTGCCATTAAGTTCGCTACGGTTACGACATACACACATCTAATACATTTTGCATTCAGAAAAAAACATATTGTCAATCGAAACACATGGTAAATCAATAAATTTGATAAAAAAAATTTCAAAAACTATGACAAAAGAAAATGCAGGACATTCATTAATAAACAACTATGGCTACACTAGTTGTGCTACTGGTTACGCAACTCCCAGTCACTGAACATTTTATCTGCAAGCTCGTCCTTCCATTGTGTCCACTCGTTGGAGATTTCTATGTAGTGTATATCGTCTCCGACAGTAGTCGCGTGGGTTGAATCACCTTCATCTACGTCATCAGGTATATCAAAGTTTGACATTTCTCGGTTGATGAGGTTGTGCAGTAGATAACATGTGAGTATCGTCCAACATTGGACTTCTACAGGGTAGTATGACTTTCCTTGCAGTATTGCCCATCGACTCTTTAGGACACCAAATGCTCTTTCAATTGTATTTTGTATAGAATAATGCTTCATATTGAAGAACTCTTTCGCAGTTGATGGTGCATTCTCAGCGCTACGCCAGACTTGTAGGTGGTAGCGTTGCCCTTTTTATGGTGCCAAGAAATCCTCAGCGTTTGGGTATCCGCCACCGACTAGGTAGTAATAGCCTGTGAGCACATTGGACGATTAAAATATCGTAATTGATTATGGAAAAATTGTACTTCTATATACAATTTTGTAGGTAATTACCTTTCGGCACCCTTAGTTCGTCTGGTCTTGATATGACATCTCGAAGAATGTGTGAGTCTGCAGCCGATCCTTCCCAACCAGCTAATACGAACACAAAATCATCTTTTGCATCACATACATCGAGGACATTTGTGACAACTTCGCTCTTTTGTGTTCCATATCTAGACCTCTCACTTGCTGGAACGATCTCCTTGATGTACGTGTCATCTAATGCGTCAAGACAATTTTGCAACGTACAAGCAATGATTAATGACTAGATCTACTGTTCGATTGGTTGAAGTACGTAGCTGTAGAAAGAATCACGAACCACAAATCACCTCCATCTTGGATCTGTACAATCGTTTGGCACTGGTTGTGGTTTTTTCAAGAGCTCGTCATTAATCACCATGTTGAAATGACGGAAAATTGTCTCTTTCAACCACATGAACTCTCGTTAAATGACACGGTTTTTCACGTAGTATGCAAGTATGTGGACGAACATTGCAACTATCTCTTCAACATTGATGACTTCTGTTGATGTTAGTCCAACAATGGTCCTGAGTAGGTGGCACAAAATGACGAAACATCTTCGATCCATTCTCGTACTTTATCGACACACTATTCCTAGTGTTATGCGGGATGTGCAATATCCTTTTTGTGTCATTATGTAACAACTCCAACGTTAGTAACAATTGACATTGGGATGTTATGAATGCATATAGTACAGATGAAAAAATTCAAGTTCGTCCATTATTTCGAAGTTCGTACAACACCCTGTTGGAAGAACCTTAACAACACGTTAAATTCAAATGAGGTTAACCTAATCACATAGTAGGAATTTAGGATTATAGATGTTGGAACTATGTTCAAATGTTGTTTTAAATTTAAGTTTAGAGATGTTGGAAATATGTTCAAATAGGTTTAAGAAAGTTTGTAAAAATGTTTTAATGTATTTTTATATCCTCATTTTGTAAATTAAGTAAGTGAGTTTGAAAAGTAGGTTTCTAAATTAACTAAGTGATTTTAACTAAAAAAACTATTGTAAAATCTTTTAATGATTTTTTGTAAGCCAATTTTAAAAAATATGACATTCTACAAACACATTGTGAAACACTTTTTTTGTATTTTTTATGCGAAAAACAGTTTGTAAGTAAATACCTTTTTTAGATTTTTTAAGCGTGGTAATTATCTACATTCTCCAAGTTCTATACACGTTTCAAAACAACCATCAAATTGGGACAAATTTATTTTATTGTATTGTTTAAAATTACCTAACTTCATTTATAAAAAGCCCCATTTGGGTTGTACGGGTCTTTTGTTTAAAAATAGCTTTTCAAGTGATTTTCGTTTCCACTTATTTTACGTAACTTACTAAGATTCCTAAAAAGTGATTAGAAGTTGAAGGGATATTTTTTTCAACCATCGCAACTTATTACAATTCCTGAAAATTTGTTTTATGTATGTCATTAAAATGTCAAAACAACTAAATGTGATCGGATAATTTTTTTCTTAGTAGAAAAGTAACTAACGAATGTAATTGAAAGTGCAATAGTATAGACATGGTTAGTGTAATATGAAAGTTAATAAATAAGCAAAACTATTATTGAACATAGTAAAGAAATTAAGGTTTACGTAATGTATTGCAAGCGTTAGTAAACAAACATGAGGATGAACGAAACAAATGAATTTATTACAAAATTCCATAAACTTCACCACAAATACATTGACTTTATAAATGAACGAGGTTTATAGGCGTAGTACCTCGTTTACGAATGGTTTAACTGCAAGAACTTGAAAATAGAAACAAAAAAAATGTAAGTCATTACATATGTGTGCCGATAAATATTGCGTAATGTAAAAGGAACGTCCATTACAAAGCGCGTACTAAACATACCTTAACTAGAAAGATAATCTTACACATTCATGTAACCGTACAATAAATAACAAAAGCGTTAGTACATAATAAAAGGGAAAGAATGTAGCCTTAGAGTTAAGAAATTATCGTAAAGGCATTCACGAAGAACTCGGAAATGGAATGCAAGAAGGAGCAAGGGTCATATATAGTAAAGGCAAGATAGTAATAAATAAGGTAGGCACCATTAAAGATCAACAAGAATCCCATAAAATAGGGGACTTGACAAATGAGGGTGACAAAACATTGGCTAAACTGACAGTTAAAGTGGAAGACCATAATTTTCAACATAACTACATAGTAGACAAGTTCAAAACCATAATTTTCAACATAAGTACACAGTAGGCATGACATTGTTGACATAAAAACAGGATACTAGAGGAATAGACAGTGTTATCATAAACCAGAAGCTCGTAAACACAATTCAATGCAATCATGAAAACAAAAACAAGTGAAACACATCCATACGTTTGAGGACAAGTAAAACAAGCTTGTTTAAGTAATAATACGCTAATGAAAAAATATAATGAATCAAAAAATGCATTTTGATGGAGTAACCATAACATGGAATGAAGGTGCAGGACAGAATAGAACACATAGGGAGGCTAATAATAGTCATACATGTGAGTAACATAGAGTCAGGAACCCCAAATGAACCATTACAAAAAGAAAATTTTGAACTTCAGATACTGTCCAACATTAAACTCATCGCTGACAATGGAAAAACAATTGTATAGTAGACCCAAAAAATGTACAAATTAAAAGCATCAAGATAGAACCACCAATTTATTCATCATCGGTTGCACATACCTTCGGTGTTGACTGACGACCTCTGTCATGCTCCATCGTGCCCCTATATGGCTTCCCTTCAACATTTTAGTGTAACATCTGATGCATTAATGGTCATTCGATCGAAACAAAAGTATAGTAAAATTGTTCTCGGACCGACAAGGGTTGGGAAGTGGCAAGGGTCATTAGCAAACTGAAATATGGAAAGATGAAGAGAGGATGAGAAACGCTTCGAAGGTAACGAACGTTCATCGCAACTGGTCAATGAAACACATTAGAGAGAGAATGAGATCTATTTTGGAGGCATCGTCGAAATGCAACCGCCAAAAAACGAAAATGGGTTTCAAGGGCATGGACATAAAATTGGAGACAGTAAGGAAAAAATAAAAGACGAATAGAAGTGGGTTATCCTAAAAAATAGGAGGAAAGGAAATAGATTTCCTTTCATTTTTTTTCACAATGGAGACGAAAAAGAGAAGACAACAAAAATGAGGAAGAAAAGCCGAGGAAAAGGGAAGAAAACCGAACGAAAATCAGAGAAAAAGAGGAAAATTGACCGACAATGGGTAAGGAAATTTTAGGGTTGTACGAAGGAAGATGGGGAGAAATGTAGGGGAAGTAGGGTTAAATGGGGATTAGGATAACCCTAATTCCCATTTTTCATAACACTTGGGCCAAACACGGTTAGGCCCAATTTTCTAATCCTTTTCCCCCTAAAACCTAAGCCCAAACACACCCTTTGTCTTATTCCTATCAATGAAGCTAACCATTATGTGCACATAAGAAGTAAAGATAACTATGTAGAAAAAGATTGCATGGTAAAGTGAAAGTTGGCCAATGCGTAAAAGGAGCATATTGAGCTAAGCGACTTAAACAATTGAAAATGAATTACCAAGAAATTCTTCAAGGGATGTTGTTGGTGAAAAGGATATCACAGTAGTCTATGTTGGGAATGGTACATGTTCTTGGAAGAAAGGAATATGAAAGACTAATGTATGATTTATGTTTAATAAAATGAGACGATGAAAGTCATGTTTATGAAAATAATTTCATATATGTTGTATGTCTAAAAAGGTTGGGAATGGTTCATGTTCTTGGAAGAAATGAGTATGAAAGACTAGTGTGTAATTTTTATATATATTGTATGTCAAAAAAGGTTGGGAATGGTTCATGTTCTTGGAAGAAAGGAATATGAAAGACTAGTATGTGATTTATGTTTAATAAAATGAGACGATGAAAGTCATGTTTATGAAAATGATTTATATATTGTATGTCCAAAAAGATTCTAAAAAACTATCACTCACTTGTGGTTTTTAATTTTCTCTTTTCTAGGTCACTAGGCGCTAAGGCCAAGTTAGAATAAGAAAGGCAAGCTAGCACGCGTTAAAGCTATGCAAGATGTTTAAAGCTTATTGTTATAATTCATTTACTTACATTTACTTAAGGAAGCACGTAAAACGTACTTGGATCGCATATTGTTAAGTTAATAAAGGGAATTGTTGTTATTTTTCCACTGCCTTGTATTATTCATATTACTTAGTAGCTAAAGGGGTTAAGTTGAACTAGGTGGTAAAGCTAAGATTCAAGAACTTAAGTTGATCGTTATGACGTTTCATCTTGAGGCCTCAGGGCTGCTCAAGTCGCAACGTGTGCTGCATCACGAGGTCTAGGACGTGTTGCAAGACAAGGCGTGACAACATGAGCCAACTCGACTAATAATACAATCTCAACAACAAACCCCACCAAGTCTTATAAAAAAAGAGTTATGATTAACAACTTAATAAGGTTAACACAATTTGACTCCATAAAATTACACGAGGGAGAGAGAACCATGAACAAAAAAATTAACAAGGACTTCCAAACCTTTAACCAAAGCCAAAGCCTCGAAAACCTCAATGGGTCACTATTTCGCAACCAACTAGGATGAGAGAACCAGAGTCACGAACTTTTCAGCCAATCCCGCCCACCCCATCAAAATTGTTCCACAAGGCATCAGAATTAAACTTCCAACAATCAACATCAAACGACGACCATAGCTCCTTACTCGTTACATTTATGGCTAATAGTTAACTCAACTATACAATAAACTTTAAAAGTCTGATCTCAATAAAAGCAATTGATCCTCTAAACTTGTAAGAGTGTTAAAATTGCACCTTCAAACTTATAATAATTGTAAAAATTAGTCATACAAATTATAAAAATTGAATCTTAAACTTATGTAATAATTATAATTTATACCATTATGTAATTTTGATGATCCAATTTTAAATTTAGATAAGTTTGAGGGCTCAACTTTTAATTTTAAAAGTTCAAGGGTATAACTGCAACTACCTCCATATTTTGGGATGGTATTTACAATTTCTCCTATTTGTACATTATTTTACATTATACTACATCTACTATTACTTTAATGATAAATTTTTCATGAGTCTGTCAGATGGATGATCCTAAATTTTGTGAAAATCAAATGATCTATTTTTTGAAATAAGAAATCAAATAACCCTTTCCTCACATCAAAGTCAAGTGGAACTACCAAAATACACTCTCGTACATACAAAAAAGCAATCTCACTCTCTCTCATTCAACTTGTCTTGCCCATCTTGCTCGATCTCTCTTAGTCTCGCATGGCTGGTGTCATTTATCTTTTAGTACTCTTACTCGATTGGTGTTGCTCTTGTCCATCTTTGACTGGTGTCGCTTCATGTTAGGGAAGAAGCCAAAGAAGTGTGCCAAAGAAGAAAAAAATGTGTCGAGGAAGACGACAAGAGGAAAAAGAAATAAAGAAAGGTAACATTGTAATTTTATGCTATCATGACATCACCAAATCATCATTTGAATTTTTTATTTTTTCAAAATTCAAGTCATTTGTCATTTTGAAGCTTTAAAATGGATCTTTTGAAAAATTATTTCATTTTTCATTTACCCATAAGTAGGTTTTAATTTTATATCTAATAAATCTTTTTTTTATTTATGAAATTGAATATGTCATACACTAATTTAACCTAAAATTAAAATTATACGATTTTAAATTTTAAAAAATTAAAGAGGTTATGACTTATTTTTTTAATTAATCTTTTTAACTTTGTACTATTTTTGAAAAAAATTTTAAAAAGGAAAATGTATCCATTTAGGCCCTTCATTAGAAGATATCACTAAAACTTATAATTGTATTGATTAGATCCTAGAATTTTGTATATTAATTAATTAGAATTTTAGCGTCAAATTTTCTTTTAAAATTCTCCATACACTTATATTGATCGTTCATTTTATAAAAGTGAAATTTGAAATGTCTACACCTACGTAACACTAATTGATCAATGTTCAAATGTAATTGTAATGAATGGTTTAAATTGATTAGCTTATAAAAATTTAGAAGTTTAACTAACTCAAATTATAAGTCATAAAAAATATTCATATTCATATTTAGATATGATTTGTATCGCTGTAACAGTTTTTGGAGCTTCAGTTAGCATAATTCAATTACAATTTAATTGTATTGACAATCGAAAGGCGCATTATTCGAATCTTCCACCATGTGTTAAAATAAATATAATAATAACAATAATAAAAACAACAACCATAATAATATTTATTATTATTATTATTATTATTATTATTATTATTATTATTATTATTATTATTATTATTATTATTATTATTATTATTTAGTTTGAAGCTAGAATCACATTATAAAAACTAAACTGAACTCTTAAAATTCATACTGTCTACATGAAAACAATGTCCAATATTGTTTTAAAATGATGCATGGCTTTCTTTCCTAGAGGTTGGAGTCTTCCAACCGTATTACTTTTGTACTAGTAAAGTGTAGAATGATAGGTGCCAAGGCATATAAACTATTTTAACTCTATTTTGATAGACCTTCATAGTTATTTTTATGAGCATGTGTGTGTTTTTACGTGCTTTTCATCAAATTTTAGACAAACATTATATTATTTTTATAACATTTATTGTTTTACAAGATTATAAGACGTCAATATTTCATAGATATACCAATGACAATTTGTAACCGTTGGCATAGTAGAGCTATCGACACTAAATAAACATTGTCAACAATACACGAGTATGCCAACAACATTCCTACATCGTCGACATAAAATTGTCGATGATACATTTGTGTCGTCGACTTATATACCTTTTACCAATGGCTAATTTCTAGCATTGACATAGTTTCATTTGTACACTTTGTAGTCCTAGTATACGTTGATATTTTTTTTTTTCGCTGGCAAAGGCGCTTTTGATGGACCTACGCCAGTGATTTGCACTGACAATTACATTTCATCGGCATTAGATAAGCTGACACATTTTTCATTGAGCTACATTTCGTCGGCGAAATTTCTCATCGACAAAAAATCAATTTATTGGTGATATAAAGAATTGTGCGTTGAGGTATCTTATACAATGAGATTATATAAAATGGATCACGAAATATATAATCTTTTATTATAACAATGTTAACTAAAGAGATTAATATTTCGAACAATGAGAATAAATACAAATATGAATATCTAGGGTGTGTTTGGGCCCCAATTTATTACTGTGGGCTTGGGTTATAATAACCCAAACTCACGTTTAGGGCCCGTGTAATAGAAACCCAAGTTTTAGGGTTTTCATTACTCGTCTTCACAATTAACTCATTCGTCTTCCATTCTCAATGCCTCCCAGTTTATTTGCTCTCAACTTGTCTTCATCCCTCTCCACTCGTCTTCAATCTCTCGACACCACTTCATCCTTAAACCTGTTTAATCCTTCCGATCTCCACACGAAATCATCTCATCTCTTCAATCCTTGTCAACTACGTTGATTTGGGTTTAATTACCAAAAAAAATCCTCCTTTTTTTCTCGAAATCATCTTCAATATTTGTTCTTTGGCCGTCGTTTTATTTTGGGTAAAAAAACTATCTTCCTCTAATTTTGTTTCTCTTCCACTCTTCGTCCTCCCAAGTTTCGTTGAAGGCTTCGCTCATAGTGTTGCCTCCGAAACAAATGAGTCTCCCTTTCGGTTTTGTTGAACGACTGGGTTTTACACTTTGCCTTCGAAACTCAACCACTTGCATGTTCACCACTGTTCTAGGTGAACATGCAATCGGACTTGGTTTTTTCCTTCCACTTCCCCTTACCGCTTGGACTCCTATTTGCCGATTGGGTATTTTTTTTCTCTAATTTGGACACTTTCTACACTATGGATACTATCATCTTCTGCATTTGGGATGTTCGAGCAAGGTAGGGTTGGAGGTAAGGGTTCGATTTCTAGTTTGTATCTTCGTCGATGATGAGGATTATATGTATTGTCTGAATAATTATTTATGATTAGTTTTGTTGTCTGAATAATTATTTGTGATTAGTTCTATTGTCTGAATAATTATTTATAATCGTTTTTGTTATTTACTTCAATTCACTTCCATATTTGTTCATATTCGGTCATCCCCATTTGAAACCACATTGCTGGTGTTTGCTTTCCATGTTTCTTATTTGTTTTCTTCCTTCTAATTATAGTTTTTTTGTAATTACATTTCTTTATTTGCTTCTCTAAAAAATTATTTGAAGTAGTTTTGTTTCTTACTTCAATTTTCGACCAGATTTTTTCATTCTCGGGCATTCCATTTGAAATTATAATGTTATTGTTTGTTTAGGGTTTTCTGATTACTTTTGCTCGTCTGAATTATAGTTGTTTTTGTAATTAATTTTCTTTATGTACTTCTCTGAAAAATTATTTGTTAGCAGTTTTGTTTCTTACTTTAATTTGCTTCCATATTTTTCAATTTTTGGCATCCCTGTTTGAAACTATGTCCTTGTTTTCCATGTTTCTTATTATTGGTGTTTGTTTCACTTTCTTCTTACTATCGTTCCTATCAATCTGAACACTTAATTTTGGGGCATTTTTTAATTGGATCCTTCATAAATATGTTGTCATATTTATTTAATTTGGCATTTGAGTAACTATGTTCACACTTCCAATTTACTTGCAATTACGATGCCTTCTGAATTTGGTTATACATTTGTGAAGTCTGCTCTCTTTATTTGGAAGCAACTCTCTGTTCTGTTCCCTTCTCTTTATCTGTAAGCAAATCACATCCATTCATCCATAAAACTGCACTGTCTGTGTTACAACTTTTTCCCTTCTTTATGCATTTGTCTACTCATAGCTTATCTTTGTCTTAATGTGGTAGGTTTTGACTATGTCCTCCCTTTTTTTGTACACTTCTGTCATTTGCAGAGGTTTCCTTCTTTTATTTTTTTGGTATGGGTTAATAAAGGCATACTTTATTGACCCTTTCTCCCTCTATATATAGCACTTCATTTGTTGTGTTTTATTGTGTGTTGTTTTCCTTGCCTTCTCTGTTCTTTCTTCATTTGGTAGATAAGTTCACTTTCTTTTCTTCTTTTGAAGTTCCATTTGTCCTTCTTTTTTCTTTTGCCATATCTATGTTAAGAAGAATCTGTCCTTATTGTTCAATCCTCATCTGTTTTGTTTAAGGCATATTATGGGCCATGAGTTTCTTAAATAATTGAAGGATATACCTTCTTATACACAACCTTATCCACTGCCATTTCATACCTTTCATGATTTCTTTCATTCCATCTCATGTTCACTGTCCATAGCCACTTCTAGGGATGTTCATATTGTATGATTGCTTCATATATATTTTTTGTGTTGATGTTCTTTGACTGTTTGGTCTACATTTTATGTGTCCATATTGTATGCTTATTTGGTTACATTTCTATAGCTATATATACTTTTATGCATTATGTGTATTCATATTTGTACTAATAGATCCAGTTCGTTACATCGAACGGATTCAATTCCTTTGAGGCACAATGTTTTTTAAATTAACATGAGCTCATTTTCTCATTCATTTTAATGTATCTTGTTTTTTCATTCGAGATCGACATTCCTCCAAATAATACGGTACGTAAGCGATACACTTCATCCTTATACTATTTTTATGCATACTTGTATTAGGTCGGGACACTGATTTCCTTACTTTCTTTGCAGGACATCCAACTTTATACTTCGATCGTCAGAGGTACGAGGCATTGGCGCTTTCTATTCTACTATTTTATTTTTAAATCTTGTCGTTTAATATGTTTGCATTATACTTGATTGTATTTCGGATTTTAAGGACCATATTGGTTATTAATTAATTATATTTTTTTATGTTTTAAACTGTATCTCCATTTCGTACTTTACAATTTTTTCGGTTTTCAAAAATTGTCTTCAATTTGTAAAAAAATCGTAAATAAAGTGTATATCCACATAAAAAGATGAATAATATGAAAACTTGAAATGCCAATGGATTTCTTCAAACTCAAAAACTTATTTTTGCACTAAATATTCAAAAAAAAAATTACCATAAAATAAAAACCATTTTGGGTTGAAAAAGCATAACTTTAACATAAACTCCACTTCATAGCATTTTTCTTTTTTCTTTTTGTTTCCTACCAAACTAAGAAATATGCTATTTCATCCTAATTTTTTTTTTAAAAAAAAAATTGTACACTTTCCTCTTAAAAAAAACAATTTCCATCAAGATTTCGAAAAGAAAATGTAGGAAATAATTAACCTTATTTATATGCGAATGAAAAAATCACAAAATGTTGTCTTGAATTAAATTCCATAAACATTTATTAGCAATTGAGGGAATTTTTTTCAAAATGAAGAAGAAACTAATTTTTTTAAAACAAAGAAAGACAGAATATGAATAAACAAAAGAAAAAAGAAGAAAAAATAATACAAATGTTTAATAGTATGCGAAAGTCACATACTTTCTTTGCGCAAAACTCAATAGATAGATATAGTTGACCATTCATTTTGCCTAAATTATGGGTTTACAGTTTTCACAAACATTATAAAAAACAAATGACCACATCGTAATTGAGTTTTAAAAATAATTCACAACTGTTTTTTTCTATATTAGCAACGCTTTTTAAATTGAACATCACAATTTGAAAAAATATTTTCGTTATGTATAGTACATACCCATAGTAGCAACATATTGGTCACGCATAAGTTCCTTTTACATATCTACAGTTTAAAAGTAAATAAATGTCTTTCATTCTAATGCATGCATTGAAGGTATACTAGCATTCCGGTTACAAAAATAGATCCTGAGGTTCGTTGTCGCTACCCCTCAAATGGCTAACGAAAACATTTGCACTATATTAGCTGTCTTCACATCCACCCATAATCAGTTAGTACTGCTATTGGAGGCACTATTGAACGACAATAAGTGGGTGACACGTACACACTACGAAATTAGGCATCAAATTAGGCAGCTTTCATACTTTCATATGATCCACTCCTTCGACCTCGCATGTCATCAAAGTACGAGAATGGACAAGCGAACTTTTTCCATTTTATGTCACTTACTAAGGACAATTGCTGGTCTGACGTCAATCGAAATCGTCGATGTCCAGGAGATGGTCCCAATATTTCTGCATATATTGGTGCACGATATCAAGAATAGAGTCATCCAGTGGGACTTCATGTGATCAGGTGAGACTGTTTCTCGTCACTTTAACCTCTTACTGTTGGTTGTGTTCCGCCTGCACGATGAGTTGTGGAAGAAATCACAGCCAGTGACTGACACATGCACCGATTCACAATGGAGGTGCTTCGAGATCTGTATATTAGTAAATTTTGTTACTTATCAATCACGAAATCCAACTATTTGACTGCGCGATATTTCATTATGCATAATTACCATGGGGCATTGGATGACACGTATATCAAGGTGAACGTGCCGCAAAATGATAGGCCTAGGTATAGAACACATAAGGGAGAAGTTGCCATAAATGTCCTCAGTGTGTGTGATACGAAAGGCGACTTTATCTTTATATTAGCTGGCTGGAAAGGGTCCACAGTAGATTCGTACATTCTTTTAGATGTTATTGCACGACCAAATGACCTGCATGTTCTTATGGGCAATCAATTGTTTTATGCCTTGAACGTATACTACCTACAACGTCAATCAAATTAGTTATATCTGATGCATTCCTAACAGGTTATTACTATCTATGCGATGTGGGATATTCCAATGCAGAGGGATTTTTAGATCCCTATAGAGGACAAAGATACCACTTGCAAGAGTGGCAAGAAGCGGGAAATGCCCCTGCTAACGCAAAGGAGTACTTCAACATGAAACATTCCTCCACTTGGAATGTTATTGAGCGAGTGTTCAGTGTTTTAAAGGGTCGATGGGCAATCCTTTGCGGCAAGTCCTACTATCCCTTGCAAATTCAATGTCGAACAATTCTAACATGTTGTCTACTACACAATCTCATTAACCGCAAGATGACGAATGTCAATTTCGTTGACAACATTGACGAGGAAGACTCCACGTACGCAACAACCGAAGGTGATGACATTCAATTCATTGAGAACTCGAATGAATGGACGTAGTGGAGGGATGATTTGGCTTTCGAGATGTTCAATGAATGGCAGTTGCGTAACAAATAAACTATGTGTGTCGATTCAGTATTCTTGTATTTGTTTGTAGTTAGTATTGGGCATGTCTTCTTGTACACTTGAATGTATGCATGCATTATAAAAAACGAATGAAATTGTCTCCCTTCATGCATTAGACGTTTTAATTGTCATTTTAACAATTTTGCCTTCCTGTGTATTGAAGATATTGATTTGTATGCATCGTTGTATGATTGTCAGAATGACAAGTTCATCACGTGCTCCTAAGCATATATGGACAAAAGAGGAGGAGGCAACCCTTGTGGAGTGTATGGTGGAGTTGGTGTCTGCTGGTGGATGGAAGTCAGACAATGGCACCTTCAGACCGAGTATCTGGCACAACTTCTACGAATGATGGATGCGAAGTTGTCGGGATGCAATGTCCATGCGACTATAGTTATTGACTGCTGTATAAAGACGTTGAAGCACTCGTACCAAGCAATCACAAAAATATGCAACCCATGATGCAGTGGGTTCAGCTAGAATGACGATGCGAAGTGCATCGTGTTGGATCGATATGGCAACCTTAGAGGGAGGGTGAATAGGGTTTAATTAAACTTTTTAACAAATAAAAAGTAAATTCAACTAATTAGATATTTTTTAAAAATTAAA
>JBBPDI010000022.1:17571606-17585168 GCA_037974545.1 Cucumis variabilis
CCTTTAGCAACAACATTATTTGTCACTAAAACATCACCTTTAGTGGCGAGCATAATACGTTACTAAAAAAATAAATAATGACATAACATATGTTACTAAAAATAACCTTTTAGTAACGCGGAAACGTCACTAAAAGTGTATCTTTTGTGGTGTGTCATGGTGCGTCGCTAAAACTTTAGGCTACGCGGATTCAACAACATTCCTAGCGACGAAAGGCTTTGCGTCGCTAATACTTTTAGCGACGTATTTTTACGTTTTAGTGACGTTTTTAACGCGACACTAAAAGTAAAGTTTCTTGTAGTGAATGTGTTTGCATAAGATCGGACTGTTAAATAGTAACCACTAGATGTAATTCTGTTAACTAATTAGATTTCTATTTTATTAGGATGATGTAGGTAACTTAGTCTTAATCCTGAGTGTATTATGAACTCATGTTCACAAGCGATTGTCCTTTGATTTGTACGGGTGAGAGTGGTCAGATTACCAACTCAATATGCTTTTCATTTTAGGACAAGATCGAGTAGAGAGTTGGAAACAAAATCACACAAGATGGAATTCACTCCTTCCCGACTTTAGGGTAATTAGTAGATGACTGTTTCCTTAAATGGTGTCTCTGGAACTTAAACAAAGGGTCCTACCCTCTCTGTGGTACAAGAGGAGTTTCTATTTATTGGTTGGACCATAAACAAGTTATTCATAAGAGGGGCACTGATATTTAAGGACTAAAAGTAACCCAAGTGTAAAACGATAATTTGATCCAGCTAATGTTACGAACACTCGTAAAGAACTAACTTACTAGTATTGATGTCTATGTCCATGAACACAAAAATATATCTGTAGTGAAAAGAGTTCAGTTGTGAGGTCTTTAGTGGAGTGTACACAGTTAATGAATATTGATTAATGTGGTTCATGAGTTAAGCTAACTAATCCTATATCGTTGGTAGCTTCTGATCTAGAGGGTCATTAGGTCCCCTATCTAGCTTATAAAAGGTAATGAGATTTATTTATATTAGTTGTAATTTGAAATGTTCAAATTTACTTTGAGTATTAGTATAATATATTTTAATTAAACTTTATTATATAAATTAAATTTTGGATATCATTCAAAATTAATTTATGAGAGATAAACTATTTTAATGGGTTCAAAATATTAATTAAATGTGAAGTGGATTCAAATTAAAATTATTGGTTATTAGAGAAATTTATATTTGAATATGATTGAAATTTGAATTAAGTTGAATATAAGATATTCAATTTAGTTATTAATTAATTGAAAAATTAATTCAATTTAATTTAATTTAATTTAATTAATTTAAAACTATAAAATATGTGAGAGATATTCATTAAATATGATTTAAATCAAATATTAACTAAATATAATTTATTTATTTATTTATTTGATTTGATATTTCTATTCATTTAATATCTTTTAAATTAATAGAATTCCACGATTATCGTCCAACTTCCATAAATTCTCTAAAAATAGTTTTTTTAAAAAAAGTCTTTGTCCACGAATTCTCTCATAAATTCTCTAAAAACTTTTTTCCATCCTAATTGGTTCTCACAAACCAATCTCATCCTAGAGGATAAAAAGGTCTCCGACGTGTGGTGTCCCAATTTAGAGATTTATTTTGTAGATTAAGAGACATAAACAAGCAAGTTTTTCTTTATCTAATCTATAATTAAAAAACATGCTTAGCCTTTAAGTCTTAATAAGAAAACTAGTTTCTTAATTATTTTCGCCAATGTACTGGTATTTTGACATTTCCAAATTAAATTGAGGAATAGTTCTGTAAAATCTTCTGATATCAGACTTTTATCCCCTTTAGTCGAAAGCTGGTTGAGGACGATGATTGAAAGAAGATAGTTGAAAGATTGTAAATGTCAGGTACTAAAAGTAGTTATCGAAGGTTGGCCAACAACAATGGCGAGAAAAATGATACACAGAAATTGATCACTAACAGTTGATAAAAAACAATTACCATAAAAGTGTTCTTCGAAAGTTGATCGACAATGGTTGTTAGAGGTCAGCCAACAAAGATTTCAAATAAAAAAAAAGTAAACAAAAGTCGATTGTCAGCGGTTGACAAAAAAATAGTAGCTAGAAAAAATGTTTACCAAAAGTTTATTGTCGATGGTTAATGGTGGTTGATAGTTGTCACACCCCGTTCTAGGTTATCCCTTCAACCTAGATCATGGGATAAATTTACTATTTAAAACATCTCTTTTCACTGTAAGATTTATAAAATCACTCTTTCAATAAAAATCTCGGCAACATCTCCCCTAAATAACAGGGTAGCCAAACCTGAAAAGGGAGATATTTTCACTTTAATACATATAAAACCAGAGTTCAGATACTACAACACAACAAGTGTGTCTCACTACACACATCCAAATAGTTCTAGAGTTTCAAGTAAAGTTTAAAGTTCAAACTAGGTATTACATACAAACCATCTAATGAGGGATCTTTCAAAACATGAGCCTTTAACATATCTCTCGCTACATTTAACCGCCCCATGATGCAATACAAAAGTTTGCTATATAAATAAATAAATAAATGAAGAGCTACAAGAATGATGGGATTCAATCAACGCTTGGTCTTGGATCACTACCTAAGGGAAAGAAAATATTAAAAATATAAGTTGAAAGCTCAGTGAGTGGCAAGTAATTAGATATAAAAATTCGTAAAACATATATATACTTAAAATGTGTAAATATGCATCGATAATAAAATATTAAATAGATACGTTATCGTCACATAATCCATAAATCAACCAACAAACTTATACTCAATACAATCGTGGCAATGCGTTTAAATATACGGCCAAGGATAGCTCGCACATTACCAAGGAATCATGCGGCCAAAACTTGCTCACGCATATTAATTAGTACCCGCCACGATAGCAACCTCCATCACAACCAACCATGATAGTATACTAAATACACGGTCTGAAATAGCTCACATATGATCCTTATCTACAAAAAAACATGTGCCCAAACAGAGCTCAAGTATACTTAGCAACTACCACACAGTATCCATCTCCATCCAATCCAACTATGATAGCATACTAAATACAAGACCCAGAATAGCTTATACGTGTTTCATATCCACAAAAAGACACACGGCCAAATGGAGCTCACGTGTACTTAGCACCTACCACAGTATCCATCTCCATTTCCACCCCTATGTGCACATAGAGTCACCCATCATGGCTTAAATTAGGTCTGAAGCCACATCACACTCCTTCATCCACATCCTCACCTAGGCTCAGGTTCTCGAATCTCCGATCACGACCTTTTTCAGTCCCAAAAATCCCTTGACGACCTTAGGTGGCGCTACGAAGACACATTCGCATAGCTTATGGATAAATCACCATTATTCATAAAATCACATGTTGTATGCTTAAAAACCAAACATGATCAGAAAACACAGTTTCATAAAGTAGTTCCAATCCTTAGTCATCAACACATTCTTAAAATCATCATGAGTAAACCCATCGTTTAAGTATAAATAAAAACATAGTTATAAAAAGTTTAAACAATGATAGTTTCCGATCGATATCGTAAGATACCATGTATACGTATAAGGAAAACTTGGAAACAAGCCACTCATAGTCAAAACTCAATCCCTCAGGGTTATACGTTTTCCCCACAGTAATTTAGTCTGAAACAACGATCAAAGTCTCTTAGTTATCTTTACAAGACACGAGGCTACAACTAGGTGTAAATTACTTCATAAAGCCACTAAATCGATTTATGTTTCTAAGGTTCTTGAATTTTTAAAGTGTCTAGGATTAGGCTAAGCTTTTCATACACAAATGCTTGGACTCGAAATGTAGATACTTAACCGCATGAGTAACCAAATTAGCTCAAATTCAATGGGTCTTTCATGTAGATACGCCTTTTATCCCCATTATCGATGATGCTTGGGATTTATACCCATTATATTGTCACAAGTCAAACTTAAAGACTTCCTAAGATCACTCAAACCATTTATGTTTCAAATATGTAGAAACAACAGCTAGAAGAAAGTCCCTTTTTTACCTCTAACATTCACTTTAGAACCTGAGTCTTAGGAGTAATCTAATCTAAAAGTGTACATTCAATGGGCATGTAAGAACTCGAAGAAAATTTACTTAAATTACTCCAAAACTTGTCAAGAACTAAACAAAGTACTCTTAACCTCAATAGGTAACATCCTAACCACCTTCTAAGCTCCAAAATCAAGCACCCATCTTCATGCTTTACTTAATACTATCACTAAGATTATATGGGTATTCTAGATTGATTCCAAAAAGCTTAAATTCGTATCCAAGTTGTGTTAAACACCTAATTTCGAGCTTTCGAACAGCTGAATAGCGGCTAAAATCGTCTAAGAATCCAATTCTAACAATGAAAAGTAACCAGTAATGTGAAAATCAAGTCGAAGCTTAACGAGTATTCGAAAAACTTCAAGGAATTCAACTAAAATGAGTACATCCTTACTCGATACTCCAAGATCCAATTATCGATCTGGGTGAGAAGAATCAATGCAAGTGCGATTTAGATCTTGTGATGGAGGATAAATAGGTTGTGCGACAACGTGTCAAAGTGGAGCGGCATCAGTGAGGGTTGTCGACATCATGAAGCAGTGGCGTCGTTGCTGGAAAGCTTCGTGACCGTCGTATGTCGTGGTGGACGTGCGTCACGGTGGACGAACGTTGTAGTGGACGAGCGTTACGACAAACATGCAAGACAGACGGGAAGAGGGGTTTCCAAACGTGAATAGGTGGGTTGAGTGAGTGGAAAAGGAGGAGAAAGAGAAGGCTCTAGATTCCTTCTCTTTTCTCTTTTATTTAATTTGAAAGAAAAACTAATAATATGGTAAAGATTATATTGCCCCTCACTTCAAAGTAAACTTATTTTATTTTATTATTATTATTTTTTTCTTTAAATTCCTTTTTTTCAACATCTCAAAATTGTCCAAGCCTTAAACCAAACCAAAATTTATTCCAAATCCCTTTTTCTCGTAAAAAAAAATCAACCTTAAGAAACATAGTAAGTATTCCAACTTCTTTTTCTCAATCTCAGAAAATAATAAAATAAATAACACATAAAGGAGAGCGAAACGAGAGCTTACAATAATCGTTGATCTACGACAGTTGTCGAAGAACAGTCATCCAAAGTTTGGTTGATTACAATTGTCAAATAGCGATGGTCGAAGGTTAACATGAAGGTGGTTGTGGAAAAAATGATAAATGAAACTTGACTGTTAATGATTGCGTAAAAAACAATGGTTGAAGGTTCATGGACAACGATCATTGGAGACAATAGTCAAATGTTAGCTGATGCATGATAGTTGATAAAGACGGTTGTCAAAGGTTGGTTGGTGAAGATAACTAAAGTTGTTGATCGGAGTGTTTTATACAAATTAGGAAGGAACCATTAAACACACAAAATTTATTTTTTTAAAAGTTAGTTTTGAGTGTTTATCCTAAATCACATTATTTTATAAATTCATTTTTTTCAAAATCTATTTTAGGTGATTGTCAAATACTTGAAATATTTTCAAAACGACTTATTTTTTAATTTAATAATCATTTAAAAATGCAATCCAAACACACCTTTGGTTAATTTTACTTTTGTGTTTTCCCCCTTTTCAACTATTTCCACCTTGTAATTAGTTTTAAATGTCTTAGAATATTCCATCTTTCACCTCATTGGTAACTTGTAATTTCTTATTTTGGTTATTAGATTTTAGGGAAAACTATATTTTTAAGTCTCAGAATATGTGCATTTAGTCCATATATATATAAAAATATACATTTTTAGTCACCAAATTTATAAAAATACTCATTTAGTTCTTAAGTTTTCAAAAGGAAATTTTCAAAACTAGTAAATTTGACAAAATATTTACAACTTATAATCAATTCTATCAGTGATAGTCATTGATATGCTATAGCGATAGAAGACTATTATTGATAGAGTTCAAATTTTTGCTATAACTTGTAAATATTTTAATTTATTTTGCTATTTTTGAAAATGTCCTTTTCAAAATGTACTTTTTTTAGTTCCTCAAAATTTTTTAAAAATATGTTTAAAAGGTCCTCAAATTACTTTATACTTTTATTTTAAATTATTATATGACATTTTTAAATTAGATGAATAATTTCTAAAAAATCATATCCACACTAAAACTATTTTTCTTATTTTAAATTGGGGAATTTTCAAAAACATCAAATTTTATCAAATATTTACAACCTATAACAAATTCTACACGGATAGTCATTGATATGCTATAATGATAGAAGACTATCATTGATAGAAACCAAAATTTTGTTATCGCTTGTAAATATTTTATTTTATTTTGCTATTTTTAAAAATATCTATTTTAAATATCATATAATTTTTGGGGTATTTTTAAATATAGTAAAAGAAATTAAAATATTTACAAGCTAGAGAAAAATTTTGGATTCTATCAATGTTGGAAATTGATATGCTTCTATCACTATCTATCAATACAACTGATAGAAGCATATCAATATCTATTATTGATAGAATCTAAAAACTTGTTATATGTTGTATATATTTTGTTAAATTTTTTATTTTTACAAATTTTTCAATTATTTTTTAAGAAATCAAACAAAAAAAATTCAAAATCCTTTTAAATATATTTTTAAAATTTTAGAGACAAAAAAATAAATTTTGAAAAATCAGGATCAAATGGTCTGTTTTAATAAACCTAAAAACTAAAAAAATAATCAAATTCACATATTCATCCAAACTTGTGGATTAAAAAGTTAATTTTTTTATTTATTTTGTTAGATTTACGATCATTCTTGAATGCAATTTAATTTCAATACATAGAATTTATGAATTAACTGGTAATTCTCTTCCTTCCTTCTTCTTGGGCTAGAGAGAAAAATGGACCTAGGTATGTTAATTTTGAAGTGACAAAGTTAAAGCATGTTTGAGGTAAATTATACTCAATCCTTTTACAACATGATTGCACGTTTAGCTTAGATTAATTAATAAATTAGAGTGTTTTGATTTCCGGTGGACATGACTCAATCCTAATTTAGATACAAGCTCATAAAAGTGCTTCAACTTTCATTTGAACCGAACTCAAACTAAGATTTTAAAACTATATATACATACTCACACATATACATATATATATTTACAAAGTACTTGTAATTATTATTGTAATTAATTTAGTTAAGAATAATTCTAAACATCTAATAAAAAAAAAGACAAAAATCGATAGTAAAAGAATATATATATATATATATATATACACAATATATATATATATACATGCCCCAATCTAAGTTGATAAAAAGGAATTATTTGGTGAAGTAAAACTCTCAATTTGAGTTGAAAAGATTACACGTCAAAATATATTTTGTCGAATTGACACATAGATTAATGTATATATTATATAAGATACTTCCTATACTATTTCATAGTATGAGACATTTTACAAAAGAGCTTTCAAAAATAAAATTGTTTATCAAGCAAAGCTATATAAATTTAATTATCTTATAATTTTTTTAAAATATAAAAGATAATGATTAAGAACATCATAGCTATATTTATATATGCTTCGATTTGTATCTCTATTACATACCAAATAAAATTAAAAATTATTTTTGAAGCACCTAGACAAGTGCATTCCATATGCACCAAAGATCTTTTTCAAAATATAAATGTATGTTAAATATAAACGAATGTCTAACATAGAGATAAGTAGCATTTTTATATTCATTTTCCAAAGTTGGAGTACGTGTATTTTTGCATTTGTTCATTTGTTAGTAGTTGAAAATTAAAGGAGATTCTCATAAAGTACTTGGTTTCAAAATAATTGTTCAAGATTGATATGATCACCTACCAAGACTATCTTTCTATTATTATATATATGCTTAGGATTTTTTTTAAAAAATAATCCTAAGAGATCGTTGAAATCCAAGTTTTTGAAAAAAAAATTACATTAATTTATTCTTTATAAACATTTTGAATCTACTCTCAATTTACATTAATTCACAAAGTTGTCAACCATCACGAGATTGTACAACTTAAAGGTTAAGTATGATTAGAGTAACATCTAGCTTCTCTGAAATTACTTTACATAATAAGTGATCTCCTATCTCAAAACAACGAAATACCAAGTTTCCTTATATGAAGTGAAGAAAATACTAGGTGCCTTAGGACTGAGTGACCAAAAAATTGATGCATATTGTCATAATGATTGTTGTTTGTATAGAAAAGAGTATCCAAACATGACAAAGTGTCTTAAGCGTGTTTTGTCAAGGTGGAAGATCAATAAAAATTCAACAAATGAAAAAAGTGGAGTGGCTGCCAAATAGATGTGATATTTTTCAATACTTCCAAGATTTATAAGAACGTTTAAGAGCTTTGAGAATACTAAAAACTTGCATTGACATGCGATCGATAGAAAAGTCCATGGTATTGTGAGACACTCGGCTGACACTTCATCTTGGAGGTTGATAGATCACATGTGGCCAACCTTAGTTACATCTTGTTGGAAATTGCACTTACAGTTTCTTTGGTATAATTTGTGTTTGTCACAAAACCAGAATCCTCATCTTTCAATTCTTAAACAAATTCATTGGAGCAGTGAAGTCATATTGGAGCGATTTACAGGACTTTTTGTAGGATTGGTAGCAAAACTTTGGTTGCAATGTACTTATTTTACGTTTGTTGTAACCGAAAGATGTTTGTTTATTCTATCATTGTAAACCATTTACCAACAATTGTACAAATATTACAAAGTGAATGATAACGTATATATATTAAAGTGTTGACTGTTTGTTTCCATATGAATGTGTTGTATAGTACTCTGTGATTGAACAGGTATGTGTAATGGTACAGTGCAACAACAAGTTCTAGCTTTTACTTATAAAGGAAAGAGATAACCCTTAAATCACCACCCCTACTCTTAACCTTTTCAATAACAAAGGAGACTTCACTCAAATTAGGCGTAGCATTAATATTCAACAGATTTATGACCTCCAAGCAATAAGATTCAACCACAATCTTTATAACATAGATAGAAGACAGAATCTCAAGAACAAAGCATATTGTTATAGCTTCAAAAATCTTAACCTCTCAACATCTAAGAATAAACTTCAAAACAACCAACTAATAGTCATATAGCACCCAACTCATTCCACAAATTTCGTATCAAGGTTCGATTTGCTAGGGGAAGTATATTGAAGGGATTGATCCCTTGTCTTTGCTAGAAGACCTTTCGTGACCAAGATTTTTAAATATTTTTTGAAATCACTGCATCACAAATTATGTCTTTATCAACTCTAGTTGATTCAAAATCATCATTTTATTTCAAGCTGCTCAAAGCTACTACACCATAATCACAATATTATCAATACCTACAGCATAATCACAATATTATCAATACCCACAGCAGCACATGATTAAAAAAATCCACTGTTAGTAGTATTGATAGCTCCATCGAAGCTTGTCATTCTAAAGGATATCGATACTTGTTTTAATAATCCTAGTTCAAATATTCGTTATAGACTGAACAATCTTATAGAAGATAACAAGTAGATTCTACATTGTTTCTACAAAAGAACACACCCAACTTATAAGAATAGGCACTCTTATAAGGTTATATTTGGTAGGACCGGGAATAATGTCATTCATATCTCTCAACCATAAGGTTTTCGTGGAATTCAAATTTTTTTCACCAACTTAATTATCACTCAATCATAAGGTTCTATTTTAAAATTTGGGAGAGTAATAATTACATGTATTCCTTAGGATTAGAAAGACTAAGAAAAAGAGTAGTTTGAAGTAGTTTGCATTTCAATTAATTCTTATATCATTGAAATAATTAATTTTATTATTCATATATGATTTAATACAATTAATAATTCGTAGATGAGTTTTTTCGAGTTTCCTTTTTTGGAAGGTACATGAAAAGCACGTTCAGTCGGCCTCCAATGATTTGGGTATATAAAATTTATATAATAAATATAATTGCCAACAACTCATATAATAATAAATAATAAATAATAGACAATAGGCAATAAACAAACGCGAAAAACGTGGATTGACCACTGACTCTATTAAATACAATGCATGAATAATGCACAAAAAACCATATGCTTCTTTTTCTTTCACAGCTTTATTAAATTGAATATTTTTTAAGGGTTTTCTAAAAATGGAAAAAGAAAACAAACTACTTAGAGTTTTTCAAAATAAAAATGATTTACAAACAATTACCTTCACAAAATTAAATTAGACAAATTTCACCATACTTAATTTTTCTTACGAAGGATAAATGTTTTATAAATGTTTTACTTTTAAAATTTTTTTAAAAAATAAGTAGATGTTTTTTTCTATTCTTTTTTAAACAATTTTTTCTATTTTTAGTGACGTTTCCTTTCTTCTTATTATTTTTATTTTTATTTTTTAATTACTATTAAGGATTTTTTAAAAAAAATAGAAAACAAAACCAACTATTTTGTCTGGCCATTTTTCATAAAAGAAGAAGAAAAATAAGAATTAATATTTATGATCAAAACATATATAAAAAAGTGCCCATAGCTCAACTAGAATATAACTTTAGTCAAAATTATTAAAGGTTAGATTTTCATCGATCTCATATCACATGTTTTTTATTTTTTTAACACAAAATTTAATTATATTTTTTATTTTAAAAAATTAGTGGTCCTCTTGTTTTTTTTCTAAATTTCTCTTCTTTTTTTTTTTTAGTGGAGGAAGTTATTGACAAGATTTTATAATGCATTCGATTAAAAAAAAAGTTATTCTCCACGGTATTCAATTATAAATTTAAAAAACGAAATTTGTTTATAAAAAAAATTTAAAAAAGAAATAATTTTCATAACAAGAAAAAGAAAAAACACTGCCGACATAAAGGACACGCGGGATAGATTTAGGAGAGTAAAAGGAGCAATTGGTTTGGTGTAATAATCTTGGGTAGTAACACAATTCTTAATATATTTCCATTATGAATATGGTAATGTCTTTTTTAAATATACAAAGTGTTTGTCAAAGTTATTTACATTTGAATAATTTTTTAAAAATAATTATTTAAAATATTAGGTGTGTTTTGGTTATAAATTTTCGATTGTTTCTTTTTAATTATATACAAGTTTTTTTATTAATGGTTTGCCATGTATGCTTTGAAGTCTTTCTATCTACTGGTCAATAGAGCTACCCATTGGAGTTCGTTACAAGAATTAATCATTGTAGTTACATTGGTTGTTAGGACCAGTCGCCAAAGTTATTTACCTGAGTCTATTGTTGGAAGTTACTGATTGATGTTAGCAATGGTTGTTAGTGAAGTTTTTTACCTAAGTTGGTCATCAAGGGTGATTGTCACAAGAGTTGACTGGAGGAGGTTGTCGTTAGAGTTCAATATTGTCATACATGGTCATCAAGGTGCCCACACAGTGGTGAATCTAGAAAATTTATTGACATGAGGCTTTATAGTTTAGTTAAAAAATATATACACAGTACCTCTCATAACTATTATTACTTTTTTTCAAGTGAGATGATGATCTCATCAATTTTTTTTAAAAAATATTTCTCAATTTAGATTTTAAATTAAATCTACAATAACATAACATTGTAATGAGAATAAATCAATAAAATATTGACATATAACAAAAATATAACTTAAACAACTCAACAAGAATTAATAAAATAGGTATAAAACAAATGAACTAATACAAAAAAATAAAAATGATTTGAAATATAAAAACCAAATGCATAAAAATAAAATAACAAACTTGATAAGAGAAGAAAATAAATTACAAAAGTGACCTCATAAATTAGGAGATAAATTGAAGAAGAAGCCATGAAGACATTGAAGAAGAAATTTTAAAAACTAAAACAAAATATTAAGAATGATTTCAAATATTCAAACGAATGCATATAAATAAAATAACAAACTTACAAAAAAAAACACAAATAAATAAATAAAAACTTATCTTATAAGCTTTGAGAAGATGTTGAAGAAGCAAAAAAAAAATGTTGGAAAAAAATGTTAGAAATTTTCAATTTTAATTTAAGTGAAAAAGAGAAGATAAAAAATAAAATAAAATAAAGTTGAATAACTTTAATTTAGGTGGAGAAGAGTAAAAATAAAAATAATAATAAAATGAATAAAGTTGAATAGCTTTGATTTAGGTGGAGAAAAGTGTATAATTATTATTTTATTGGTGAGGTTTGAACTCGAGTTGGGAGGGTTAACGACATATATTAAAAATAAAATAGTTTTATTTTTATATATATGTTAAGAATTGAATATTATATATATATTATAAAGGCAATAAAGTTGAGTGGAGTCGAGCTCGCCATCTATACTAAATTTGTGAGTGTGCCTACAAAACTTAATCATTGGAATTGAATTGATGATTGTTGGTTGCTAGAAGTAGTCATTTGAATCTATTTGTCAAGGCAGAGTAGTGTTATCAATCGACGGTGGTTGTCAGTGGATTTGGTTGTCCAAGGTAGCTAGCGAGGAGGCAACAGCAGCAATGACAATCATAATGTAAGTGAGGTTGGAGGTGAAACTATTTTTGTAATTTTGTTTTAAAGATTATACAAATTAAATTAGAAAAATTAATAATTAAACACACGAAACATTTTTAAATTACTATTTTATTAAAAATTATTTTGAACAGTAGTTGTTAACCCCTTTAACTTCTTACGAAATATTTTTTTTAAAAAACTAAAATCTTGAAAAGCAAAACCGAAAATATCTAATCTTCTTTGATTTATCTATTTAGTTTGATTCAAAAGATATGTTATTAAATAACAATATATTGAAACTATTTACAAAATATAGCAAAATTCATTCGATCATTAAAGTTTATTTTTATTTTATTTTTTATATTTTATAAATATTTTTTCTGTAACAATCTCCCCTTTTTTTTTCTTTCTAAGAAATGGTGCTAAAACTAGGGAAGGAAAAATGATGTGGTTGAAACTTAACCCTACAAACAACGAAAAATGATGTGGTTGAAACATATATTTCAATCCATGAATTAGTGGTTTGTGTTTGTATTATTGGCCTCCGTATATTTGTTTGAATGAAATTTGGATATGCTTGTTTGGGGTGATTTGGAAAATGGGGGTTATTTAAAAAAAAAAAATTGGAAAAAATGGTAGTTTCAAAACTATTTTGGTAAAAGACATTGTTTTTTTTGGCATTTTGTGAGGTGGGTTCCATTGTCTTATATATTATTGTTGTTCTTCTTCTTCTTCTTATATTATTATTATTATTATTATTATTATTATTATATTTTTACTTTTATTATTATCTTTATTATTATATTATTACAATATTAAAATTTTAAAATAACAAAATCTATGTAAAAATTATTTTTAAAAAAATTATTTTCATAAAATTAAAAAGTATTTTACTTTTTATTCTTCAATCACACACATATATACTTGGTTTATTATTGATTTATATCCTCTCAATTTATACTTCCATCTCCAATTACCTTTCTTTTTAATAACAAATAATTTCTAATTTCTATGAATTGAAAATTACTAAATATTTT
>JBBPDI010000022.1:17590864-17604994 GCA_037974545.1 Cucumis variabilis
TATATATATTATTGCGTATATATTCATGATTAACATGATGGGCAAAATGAAGGCTTGGATGGCATGGTCTATAGCACAACTCTACTCAGAGAAGTAGAACAAATAGAAAAAGAAGCCCTCAAAATGAAGGTAATTACTTTTTTTTCATCGTATACGTATTAGTTTTTTATGAATTAAAACATAGTAAAAAAGTCTTGGATTTATGCTTAAATTGTTTGACGCAGACAAAGAAAGTGGGAAAAAATACATAATCAGCAAAGAAAAGCTGAAAAAAACAATACAATAAAGGTATGTATAAGACAAATGTTTTAAATATATCACATAATATAAATTATATACCATGATAAGATTGGAATGAATAATCAGGCAAGAGAAAGAGAAATTTTTTCTTACAAGCAAGCTATGAAGAGGAGCCTAAGGAGAGGAAATCAATCATAAAAAATATTTGAGGTCACCCTTCACAACGAAATTTGGATCCGCAGAGGCAAAGAAGAAAAAATTAGAGATCAGTAGTCAAAGGTTCGAAGGACCAAGTTTCAAATTGTTATCACAAGAACTTTAGCAATTTAAAGTTGAATATGATAGATTTAATGTTGAAGGTATGTACTGAAGTAAAACGTTAATTTCTGTATTCATTTTAATGTACTATAGGTTATGATTAATTGTTATGTTGCTCATATTATGGAAACACTGAAACGTTAAATATGTATATTTTTTATATGATACAGTATATTATAATATGGTGTTTATTGTTCATGGAATTTTACGAGATACTGTTTGAATGTAGATAGAATGTTCACTATACTTCTTATAAGTATATTTGGATTAAGTTGTACATTACAAAAATAAATATTTTTTATCATTAATGTTCTGTTTCACAAATTCTATTTTCAGTGATGGTGTGTATTTTAGATTTATAACAATGTTATACAAATTTGATGATGTTATAGCAATGTTATTTATGTTAACAAGAACATGAACGATATATTCTGTGGTATTTGTATGAGAAAGGGTATGAATAGAGAGAATATATTAAATTGTATTTTCTTTTTTGCAGTATATTTGTAATAATATGATGTATATTAAATATGTAAACTTCTTACAGAAGCGTGAAACACAAATATTAATGATCATAAACAATTTTGTGATTCAGGAGTAATATTGTATTGAGGAACTAATAGTTTGTGATAACTTGTTTACGAGAACATGGATGGGTCAACTTTATGATTAGTATATTTAGACAACTTTATGATATATATGTAATATATGTCCTTAGTAAAATGAAGAAATTATAGTAGACAGGAGATGAAAATTAATAGAAACATTTGGAAATAATTTAATTAAATTCAAAACTAATTTAAGAATAAACGTAATTAAAGTTTGGAAAATTTTCATAAATAACAAATTTTACAAAATATTTACAAAATCTATAGAAAATTCTATCACTCATAGTCATTGATAATGAACACTATCATTGATAGAATCCAAAATTTTGCTATATCTTTTAATTTATTTTGCTATTTTTAAAAATCTCTTAAAGTTTTAAACAACATTAGAAAATTTTAATATTAAAAACAATGATAAACTAGCTAGATAAAAAAAACTTGCATCGCTTTCAATTATATCCAAAACGTCCATAACGACCACATTTAACGCATCTCTTGAACTCCATTTAAAAAGGAATTCTAATCTTTTTTTTGTCTACCAACTGAAACTTTTTACATTTGGTAGGAGGATGATAATGGATGAAACATAATTAGGTACTTGTCATTGTCGATGATCACCTAAAAGGTTTATTAATCCTCTATAGATTGAACTCAATGTGATGTTCAAATAATAATGTGAAAGTACGTATGGATTTATTGACAGATGTTTCATGGTAAAAACAGCACATGCATGGGTATAAGATATTTGCAATATATCCCACATCCTACAAGTACAAATCTTCAAAGGCAAGTACACAATATATTGAGATGTGTCATGAATGACCTGGTATTTCTTATTGTTGACTAGATTGACCTACATAGGTAATTAAGTATAAAAATTTGTTAGGTAAATAAATAATAAGACAATGTATATATAAATATTCAATTTCATTTATAAATTAAATATACCTTCATAGATCGACTACTATCAATTTGTTCCCTTAAAAAACCTTCAACTATTTTACTAAAATCTGTAACTCGATAGTCTGCTTCATTTCTACACTCAAAAACCATCTCTGCAACATCATTCTCAATACCTCAAGCATTGAACATATTGGCAACACCCTAGCCTTGATAATTGCATTATTCAAACTCTCAGATATGTTAGTAGTCATGACATTATATCTAATAAAGGGTGAGTAGGCACGAGACCATCTAGAAAAACCAATCGATTCTAACTCCTCATGTATACCAGGTGCATTTGTTGTTCAAAGTCAACAACATTATAAGCTTGCCATATGCATGAAACACGATATCCTTTGGAGAACCTCTAATCTCATCTAACGTGACATCACGTGCACGCCATGCTTTTTTGTAAGATATGATTAAGTCATGTTCAACACGAACGTAATGAACTATAACTTTAAAAGTGGATAATTCAGAACCAGCTAAACTTATTTTGTTCTCTATCAAGTTCTTAATAACCGTAAAGGTAGTCTGTCTATGATCTGTAAGTGGAACATCTACTAAACATGTATGTTTAGAATCAAACTTAGTAAGAACACATAATGTCTTATCACCATGAAAACAACAAGAAGCACGCAATGATCATTTGCAATCTTCAATTACGCATTGCAAAATTAACACTTGTTTGATTTCACTATAGCGTATTGAAAATTGTCTCTAATAGCAATGGCTTGAACGAACTGTTTCAACAAAGATTTGGTTGAAAACATGACCTGGTTTTTTATTGTAAAGTTAGAATCTATCTTAGACATATCTATGGTTTCAAAAAAATGGCCCTCATCTGAACGGATTTCAGTTTGAAATGAACTTGAGGATAATGAACTCAAAAAATAGCTAAAAGGCCAACACAATGAACAATAAAGGCAATATGTTGTTCAACGTTCGATGTTATTATATGGTAAACTTATTTCACATCGTTATCGTTCTTTATTGGCAAATCCTTCTTAAGAGCAAAGGTATATATCAAAATTGTGCATATCAATAAAACTACCTAACTTGGATCGAAGGATATTGGACAATTCTTTATACGACATATGTTCATCAACTACTATTTCTGACACACTAAAACTAACGTAATTGTTATATTCGTTGAAAAAACCATCGAAATAGACTGCAATATTGGTCATCTTGATACAAAATGTTACAACTATATGTTATTAAATAGTATAATTGTAAATAAGATGTGGTATATATATAATAAATCACATAAGAAAACTATTATATCTTACGGGTATATTAAAAACCTAGTATAATTGTAAATAAGATGTGATATATATATGATAAATCACATAAGAAAATTATTATATCTTATAGGTATATTAAAAATATAATAATTGTAAATAAGATGTGGTATATAATAAATCACATAAGAAAACTATTATATCCTACAAGTATATTAAAATTTAAAATAAATATAAACTGATAATATATTGTCACTTTATATTATAGTTTACTATTGTTTTAATTATGTAGTCTACAGTATAAGAATGAAAATTTACAACAGCGAAAAATTCGGATGACTTACTGTATAATATTATATATGTGTTATTGTATATATGAAGTGGTATATATGTGTAAGCAATATAATATAATAAAAAGTTAACATGTAATAATTAATGGAATGAAGAATAATGCCAAGAATTGAAAAAGAAAACTAACTAAAAGTTTGATGAAAACGAAAGGATAAAATAATACTCAGACAAAGTAGGAAAAGATGAACCACGATATTTAAGACAATGAAATCTATGGAAGAAAGGAAGGAAATTAAAGGATGAAGTAAACAGTATGGAAAATATGAACTTTATGAATGAAAGGTTATAAGGTTAACGTGATGGAGATAAATGGTTGTCGGCGTCAGATGCAATTTTTCAGATTGTTAACGTGATGGAGATAAAAGGTTATACGGTTATAATTAACTATTATAAAATTTCATATTAGAAAAGATTTTGTTTTATACTTAATTTAAAAATTATTTCTAATTTATTACCATAATAAAGTTACACATTTAAATAAGTAAGTTATCAAATTCATAATAAATTGAAAGTAATGTAAATAAGGAAATAATTAAATATGATTTTGAATATAATATATAATTAATAATGATAATAAGGTTAGTATTGTACAAAAATTATACGAATTCCTAATTAAGAGAATAAATTTTAGTTTAGAACATTTGTAAAAATTCATAGTCAATTTAAGTCTTTTGTCTAAATCTTTCAATATCATATAACAATTTAGGCTATCTTAATTAAAGACCCTTAATTTAAACCAAAACCAAATGTTGAATCCATAGTCAACCAAGCCCAAGCCTATTGGGGCCTCCCAAAACTCTATAAATAATGAAGGTCCTCGTTCACTTAATTCAATCAAACAAAGATCTAGAAATAAGAATGCAGAGAATCGCACAACGTATGATTTCTTCAACAAATTGAGTATCCCTTCTCCAACGAATAGTTCACCTTCAACAAATTAAGCATCTCTTCTCCGACGAATTTATCATCTTGTCTTCAACAAATTGAGCATATCTTCTTCAACAAATAGATCGCCTCTTCTTCAACAATTTAAGCATCTCTTCAAACAAAAAGATTGTCTCTTTTACAACAAATTAACCATATCTTCGTCATCTACAAACTGAAGAATAATATTCACAAAGATTTTAAAACTTCAATAAAATAATCAACTCTTCACACTCTACAAACTAAAGATTGATCTTCTAAAAGATTTGAAGACTACAACAAATTGATTGTTTCTTCATCATCTACATCTTGAAGATTAATTCTAGAAAGGATCAGCAAGCTCAAAGGTCGATCCTTAAAAAAAATCAAGCCCAAAGGCCGATTCTTGAAGAAGATCATCAAATCAAAGTTGATCTTCCAAGAAAATTAACAAGTTTAAAGATTTAAATTTATCTATTCAAGAGAAAGCATCCAAAGATAAAAATTAAAGGTTCGTTGTAACACTTATACTACAAATCAATAAGATCAATTTTATTTCCACGAATTAAATTTCCTTTGTCAAAATATCGTGTGAAATCTGAACAACATGTATTAAAGAAAAACACTCCCTATATGTGAAATCAATATAAAGCCTAGTTTACTCAACAAATTAATTTTTTTTTCATAAATCTTGTCGAATAAATAGCTACTCTTTTTTTACATCAAATTCTCTACAATAAAACTAGGCTTTAATGTCGATTTAAAACTAACATTATAGAGGTACGGTGTTGGTCGTCAACCAACATCTATAAACGTGTTATTAAAACCTTTCAATGTTGATTTATCTTTGATGTCAGTTTTAAACTAACATTAAAGATGCCAACAATATCGGTTAAAAACTGACATTATGAAAGGTACGGTGTCAGTTCTTAACCGACATCTATTAATTGTTTTTGTTTAGAAAGCCGTTATTCTCGTAGTAATCTCACACACAGTATTACTATTACTCCAACCGGTCGGCTTATTTAGAGAGACCATGAGTTGAGGCTTTCATGGTTCGGTTCAGAATTGTGAGTTTGGCCAAAGTTATGTTTATGTAGAACCAAGAGATTTGATTATAGTTGTTGCTTCTTGATATCGACAAATTACAAGTGTCTATTTAGATTAACTTTCTAAATGTTTATAAACTCCATTTTTTGTACTTATAAACATTTATTTAATCACTTGAAAAGTTAATCTGAACGAAGCGTAAGTCCTATAAAAAAATTAGTAATATATGCATGATTATGTTAAGTAAAGAAAAATATCCCAACAAAGAACTTTGTACAACCAAAAAGACTCACTTATGAAATTATTAGAATGAATTTATTGACGATATTGTCTTAAATTATTAATATATTTAAAATTCTAAATTAATATACACAGGGGCGGGAAGATTTAAAACCAGGACCTTTTGTCCACGAGTAGATACATATATGCATGTTGAGTTGAGATCATGTTGACAATCTACTCTTTTTACTTTATCTAATATAAATTATGAATATGTTTTTGTTGGATTTTTCATTTGACTTTTTTAGTTGAAAATTATTCTACTTTTCAACTTTTTTTCTTCAAATAAAATGTTTAGCAACATTCCAACAACAAAACCAATTCTTAAATATTACGGTCACTTTTGGAAATATTTGGTTTTTGTATTTGAAAATATAGCCAAGAAACATTCATTCTGCCTCTAACTTCGTAATTTAAAAAATCAAGTCAAGATAATTTAAAAAGTTGTTTTTTTAAAAAAATATATATAACGGACAAAATATTTACATTGTATAGAACAGTTTTGAAAACGGAAAAAGCTCACAGGGTCACAGTGAGAAATACTAAAAATACTCCAGTCAACATGCGATTAAATCGACCACACACATGTATAAGTCTTCTTCTAAACGATCATAATACACGATCATATAGAAAATGATATACAATTGTTCAGATATCTGTACACGATCTTTGTACATGATCTTGTACCAATTATAAACGATCTGGGTACACGGTTGTGAACCAAGATCGTTTGTACATAATCGTGAACCAAGATCGTTTAGATATTGATACACAATCAAGTACCAAGTTCTAAACGATCATGTACCAAATTTAAACGATCTCGATTCACAACTGTGTACCAATATCATTTATATTTATTACAATACCGTGAACCAAGATCGCTTAGATTTGATATACGATCGTGTACCAAGATCTAAAATAATTTTTGTTTAAGACCGTGTACCAAGATCTTTTATATTTGGGTACACGATCTTAAACTAAGATCGTTTACATCTTGTTATAAGATCGTTTAGATCTGGATGAGAAAATATATGAGAGATGACGAAGAAGGAAGAAATATAATTCTATGAGAGGAAATAAAGAAAACACGAACAAGAACAAGTGGGAATATGAAGAAGAAGTAATAATATGAAGAGGAGATGAATAAATCACAAAGAAGAAGAAAAAAAGAAGTGAAAAATCATCTACAATATTCAAGAGCAAACCTGGAGTTTATGAACATTAACCTTTAATTTAATTAAATATGGTTAAATTAAAAGTTCAATTAATTAAAATCCACATTAATTGAGTTCTTTATATAATGGATGTTAGATGAATGTTATAAGATTGTCTAGTTCTTTTATAAGTGTTATATATAAAATGAATTAAGACTTTTAAAATCTATAACAAAGATAAGTTACATGCTCACATAGGTTAAAATCTATCAACCAATTTTTCATAGAATTAGGTCAATTTCTTGTAAAATTGGTTACCTGATTTAACCTGATTCAATCTTGTCAACAAGTCAAGATAAGATTACTAAAGTTGGAGGTTCTTAAGATGATAGTTTATGGAACTCCTGCTATCTAGGAATCGTAATCAGTTCTTAAGCCTAGTTAACCTAGTTTTATGAGCATGTGTGTGAGGTGTGAGGTAATAAAACTGGTTTATCACCTAGACATCTAGGTTAAAATTCGATATATAATGGTTATGCTCGAATGTTTCACCTAAGGATATGTTTAAGTTAGCCTAATATGATCCTAATTTTAATATACCCTTAGAAACTGTCATAGAACACTTCAACTAGAGAAAAGTAGTGTACTTTTAGCTCCAGTGTTCCTAAGAGTTCACACCATGATATCTATGCAGGTGTCATAGGAGGCTAAGATACTAGCATAAAATGTATGTACTCTTGATTAAAAGGTTCGAGGGTTCAAATCCTTCCAACTTATGTTGAACATTTTATATTTAATACAGCTTGAAAATTTGGTCTAAATTTTATGACAACCTATTATAATATTGTTGTGATTAATTTTGGAATTATCTTAAGAAGGTTGTGAAATTAATTAATATAGACACTAATTTAGATTAAAATACTCTGTCAAGAGTAGACCGACCTAGATGTTATTTTATATTGGAGGGGCACAACAAATAATTATATTATAATAAAAATATAGAAAATAAATAGTGGAGATGCAATTAATAAAGAAAAATTGCATCAGATGACAAAAAAATTTAAAAATAAACAGCTCATAACACCTATTTTTTGCATATTACAAATATAACAAATATGACAAGTAATTAGATATACCATACGACTATCAGAGTGCTATCAAAGGGCTATCAAAGGACTATCCGCTTTTAAATTTGTTACTTTTGTAATTTATAAAATGTAGTGATATTGGTCCTATTATCATAATTTTTTTTACTATTTTTACCAACGCTCCATTAATAAAGTCTCACAACAGTTGGAAAAGAAAGAGTATTATAAATGAAAATGACCATACTCATTATTGTGAGATATTATTTGGATGAACCAAAATGTAGGCCAATGAATTCAAAGTAACTATCAACAATAATAAAAATACGAACTAGATAGTCACTGACTCACTAAATGAGTAGGATCGTTTTAAAAAAATAATAAAATGACTTAATTATATAACAACATTAGTCTCGGGGTAAACATAAACAAGAGAACACGGAGGTTCAATTAACATGCAATAATATGAGTGCAACTCAACTGACATGAACTTGTACTATCAAATCTCGAAGTTGAAGTTTGATCCTCTGCCTTATATGTTGTCAAAATAAATAATTAAAAGAATTACATTGTTTGGATCCATTTGATGTTCGTTGCTTTCTTATTTTCTAAATCACAAAAAAAATGGTAGATAACTATTGAATAATAAAATATTAATAATTGCAGGGTTTTGCATTTATTTCAACTCAAATAATAATGGTATCAATTTATAGATTAATGTTTTGTAGTGAGTTTGACAATATGATATTAGACATTATCTTTGTCTTTTTAGAAATTGGAGATTCGATATTTTATCCACAGTCATTAGAACTAAAAAAAACCTATAAGTTAATGTTTAATCAATATGATGTGTTATATAAATCAAATAGAAATTCTCTTTCCATAGATATATGGTCGAGTGATTGATAGTGTAACACCTCGAACTCTAAGGTAATTTATTTTAATTAAATTGTTTTATTTTTTTTATATTTTAAATTTGGTTGGGTGTTATTTTTATTACTTTTAGCTAAGAAGAGAAATTTAATTAATAGAAAAGAAAATAAGTGAAAGAGAAAAAACGAATTGGAAAGGTAATAATAATAATGATGTATTATTATTATTATTAATTATTATTTTTTTAAAAAAGAAAAAGAACATTTAAAATTTTCCACTTCTTCTTTCGCATGCGGCAGCTCCCCCCTCATCTTCTTCTTTTTCCTTCTCCTTTCTCTTGCCCTAGCGCCGCCGCCCCAAATATCGATCAGTCACCGCCGAGTCGTTGTTCGTCCAGTTCGCAGGCCGCTACGAGACTCCTCCGTCGTTCGTCCAGTTCGTAGGCCATCGCGAGACTCCTCCGGGCGTAACCCTTCTGACCGTCTGTGCTGCCGGTTCGTGAGGCCGTCGTCGTCTTGTTTAGGTCGAGCCCATCCCGTCCGATAAAACCCAACCGCCGTCGACCATTCATCCTTTTCTGTTCAGATCCGCGGCTTCATTCGCGCCTGTCTCCATCCATGAAGCCCAGCCGCCACGTCTCCCTTAGCCGACCGTCGATCGACCCACACTTAGTGATTCCACGAGTTCGACAGTTGTGCATCGTGGTGTGCTGCTGCCTCCGTTATGGATTGTAGTTATTTCAAAATTAGTTCAAGTGTTATGGTTGGGATAATTAGTTAAATTGTTAATTGATTCTTGGTAAGCTAGAATTTACATTGAGGAAATTAAGTGGGAGAATGTATCGAAAAATAATTGAGTTTTGTATCCTTATTATTAGGTTTCTTTCGTTGGATATAGTTTGTTCAAGAAATTTGAATAACCTTGAGGTAAGGGATTCTTAACTACTGGACTCACTTATAGATTTGGATTATGTTAACGGTATGTTTATCGCTGAACTGGGCATGGATGTTGGATATAATATGTATATATATTGATGTAGACTTGATGTTGAATGTATACTGTGAGATTGACTGTATATATATATATATATTCATATAACTGTAGTTATGACGACAATTGTAGATTTTGCTTGAATAAAGTGTAGATGTGAACTTATTGACTGACGTTTAGACTGGGTGTAGGTGATAATAAAGTATGGCAGTGTACTGGTGTATTGCGGGGTGTTATAATTATATAGCTTGTTTGACTGATGTGTTGATATGTACTGACTGACATTGGGCTAAAATGGAATAGGCTGACTGTTAGGGTATTAAGTGAAAGGATTACATGTGGAGGTAGTTGAATTGTATTATGAATGACTGATAAGATGTTTAGAATGGACTGAGGGGAGAATTGTTAGTTCTTCTATTGGATATTATACTTTGCAGGTGTCCTACGAGATCACCACTTATTGTGCATCCTTCGGGAGCATTAGACTGATATGTGTTTCTGCAAAACACTAGACTGATTTATGCATCCTTCAGGGTGTTAGACTGATAATGTTATCCTACGAGATCATAAGACTGTGACTGTGCAGGGTACCCTAATAGGAGGTTAACAGTTTATTTTTCCTCTAACGGGGCAAGTAGTGGGTCTCTTACTGGTATGTTTATACTCACCCTTTTATGTTAAAATTTTCAGGCAAAGGTAACAAGGGAGACGGACCGATGAGGGGCAAGAAGGAGCCGTGATTATCATAGGGGGTATCCTTCAAACTGCTTCCGCTGATCGTCTATGTTTTGTTGGTTTTCCTTAGTAGTTGAAACTGTTAGGGGTTTTCTTTTCGCGATTTAACTTCTTTTGATATTTAAATTGAACTTTCAAACTTTGTTTTAATTTGAGCTTGAACCTTTTATAAATTTTTCTTATCGTTGTGAAAATTTCTTTTAAACTTACCTAATTTTGATGCTAACATTGAGTCTAGTATTCAAGTAACAACCTCAGTTAAGTTCGAAAGATTGGGTCGTTACAGATAGCTTTAATCTTGGAAAAATTTATTCAAAATAGAAAGAACTATTTATTTTAAAGGGGAATGGTGGGGACAACAACTACAAGCATAAAGTTTGAATCCTTCTCTCTTTGTACTTGACAAATAGATTTGTCTTTTTATTTTTTTTGTGATGTTAGAGAATTTCGCATTGGAAAAACCAAGAAGACTAACGCGTTCCATAAGATAGATGAGTTACTTCTTTCATTGTCAATTGATTTTAAGATGAAACTCCATAATATCGAATAAAACTGCAGTTTGTTGTTTACTTTGCAAAATGGAGTACAAACGTGCAATATTTTTCTGCAAATTTAATGGAATCCACGAAGATCAGCATTGGGATTTATTTCAGTATTAAACTTATTTTGTATTTAGTGAATTCAAAAAGGTAAACAAATCAATATTGGTACGATGATTTTTTACCAAAAGGCACAAATGATATGATATTCAACCAAATATAATAAACAAGATTACGAAGAAGATTATCAAACAATAATATTGTTAAGTAGTTACAGCAATTTATTACAAGATTAGTTATAGATTACATTCTGTTTAGTTGTTAATCAATTAGCCAACTGTCAAGTACTTCTATATAAGAAGCTTGAAGCATGTAAATACAATAAGTGAAAGTAATGAAATAGATTTCCACATACCTTCATTTCTCCCTTTTAATATGGTATCAGAGCATTTCCAAAAGAGAGAAAAATAAGAAGTATTAGCCGAACACCATACCTCGTGAAATCTTTATTATGACGACACCAAAGAGTTCAACTGTAACACCCCGAACTTCAAAGTAATATGTTGTTTTTTTTTTTTTTACTATATCAAAATTGTTTTGGTTTAATGATCTTTTTTTTTTTTAAAGTTCTTTTTGGGGTGTTATTATATGTTGGATTGGTTGGAAAGAGTGTGGAATGAGGATTTATTATATAAATAAGAAATAATTATTATTATTAATATAATCATTTATTATTATTATTATTGTATTAATTATTTAGTTTTTTTTAAAAAAAGAAAGAAAATCAATTTCTTTCTCTTCCTCTTCCTCGCGCGCGGTGAACCACCCCCGACTTTTTTTTCTTCTTCTTCTGCCCTACCGCCGCAACATCTCCCCTCTCTTTGCTGCCGTCCGACGATGTTCTGACCAGAAGAGACTTGGCCGTCGTCGTCCACGCGTTGCCGTCGTCCAGATTCGACCACCCATCTCCAACTGCATTCGTCCCTCTAACGCGAAGCACGCCGTAAACCACCACCATTCCACCTTCCTTTGTCCGTTTCAGTCACCGATCAATAACGAAGTTCGACCATTGTCTTTCGCGCTGCCGCCTGACCAGTCAAACAAATCCCGTACCTTCTTCACGTTCTGCCTCCATTCAGATCAATGCTAGTCAAAATCTGTGAACCTCAGCCGTCACGCCTTCGTTCGATCTTTGTTCGACCTCATCTGTGTCGGTCTCCAGTGAAGCCAACCGTCGCATCAGTTTATTGGCCGAGAGTGAGGTAGCGTGTGTTGTTTCTCCAAGTTGACTTGCCCATCGTTTGGTTTGCACGATCCTGTCATTAGATTCGATAGCTACTGTACTTCTTTTACTGTGATTGGTTGAAGTTATAGAGGGAAATTTGGTTGAATTGTTGTTGACTGTTGTTCAATCTAGGTTAAGGGTAGCGCTTGTCTGTCTTTGGGTCCACAGCGACTTTTGGCTTGGGTTGGAACTCGATTCTTTTACATTGGTTAAGTTCATGGTTGTCAGGGTTTTATGTTTGAAATGAAGAAGAGACTTTGGAAAAAATACTAAGTTTTATCATTATGTTTAGGTTCGTTTTCGTGGGCGCAAATTCGATTAAGGTGCTTAGAGTAAAGTGAAGTAAGAGGCTTTCTATTGGACTCATTTGTAGTCTCGAATGTGATGAATTATAATGTTATATCTAAAATGAGAAAGGATGATGGTTGTGATTGATACCTTTGAATGTGTACTTGTTATTTATTTTATGTTGTGTTCGACTGAGAAAATGTATATCTATGTATGGATGAATGTGGACTAGCACTTGGATGTATTGTTGTGTCTGGCTGAATATGTAGTTATACACATATGATTGATGAATGACTGAAACTTGATGATGATGCTTATAGGGGGTGGATTCTTGTCTTAACTAGGTGTATGAAACTGTATTAAGGATATGTTCTTTGGAACTAAGGAGACAGTGTGGTTGTACTTTTGTAGACTGTGGGGAACATAATGGTTACTTGATGTGTTGTTGACTGGTTGTGGACTGATCTAGAGTAAGTTGACCATTAGGAGTTAAGTAGAGACTAAGCGATGAGGTTATGAAAATAAATTGTAATGGACTGTTAAGATGAACGATTAGACTGAGGGGAAAAATTATTAGTTAGCCTATTATGTGGTTACCTTGCAGGTGTCCTTCGGGATCACCACTTTTGTATCCTACGAGATTACTTGACTGATATGTGTTTCTGCAGAACACTAGATTGATATGTGTATCCTTCGAGAACACTAGACTGATAGTGTATCCTTCGGGAACACTAGACTGATATGTGTATCCTTCGAGAACACTAGACTGATTATGTGTATCCTACGGGATCACAAGACTGTGACTCTGCAGGATACACCATTAGGGAGCTAATAATTTATTTTTCCCCTAACGGAACCAGTAGGGGGTCTCTTACTCAGTATGTTGTACTCACCCTTTTATGTTTAATGTTTTTCAGGCAAAAATAGCAAAGGAGGCAGACCGGCGAGGGGCAAGAAGGAAGCGTGACTGCCATAGGGATCGTCGTTTAAATGCTTTCGCTTATTTTTGTCCTTTTCCTTGGGTTATTAGACCGATTGGAATTTTGTTTATGATTTGAACTTTTGTTTTGAATTAGGAACCTTGTTTTGAATAATTGTACGTCGAATATTGGTTTTATTAAAATAGGGCCCGAATAAGGTTTTTCTTTGATGTTGTTTGTTTTTGTTGGATTCAGTAAAGACAAATGTTTAAAAAGGAGTGTATTTCTATTAAGGTAATGACCTCAGCTTAGTTTTAAAAAGTTGG
>JBBPDI010000022.1:17715524-17741354 GCA_037974545.1 Cucumis variabilis
TTCCTTATCAACAACAGTTGCCTCAATACCCTCAACAACAAATGCAACAAATTGGTCCTTCTAATCCATTTGGTGACGCTTTTCTTTCCTTTCCTCAAACTTCAGCACCCCCAGGAGGACATCATACTCTAATCTAGATTTTTTTTTTCTTTTCTCTTTCTTAATTTGTCTTCAAGTTCCGTAATTCTTTGTCCTCTCTCTCTTCATAGCTAGGGCTATTAATATGTTCTCTCCTGTGAAGTTGATAAGTTTATTATCTTTAACTAATTAAATAATGGAAGGTGTAATTGGGTCTTGGGAGTATATGAATACAAACACATTTGGTTCATTAAAGCAAGGAATTAAGATGTGATTATGCTATAGTTCTATCTATCTATCTATTATTTATTTGTTTGAAAGAGCTGCTCTAATTTTGTAAGTTTCATTTCTATCCAACCTTTTTCTCTCTTCTTTCCCCATACCCTTTTGAATTTGATCTTTGTTTTCACTAATTCATTGGTTGATACTGTCAGTGCATAAGGTCAATCAGCCAAAGACAATGGTGAAATTTGGGATAAAATATTGTGACATAATTTAATTGAACAATATGCAATGCATATAAAACAAAAATGAACTATTCCAGTTATTTCATAAACACAGGTTTAAACGGTCCAAGGAGAAGGGTCTTAATAAAAACAAGGAGAGAGAGTATGAGTAAATTACCCCTTTTTTTTCTGTAAAGTTTGAAGTTTGTGTCAAATTAATTAAATAGGTTTAATTTTAAAAGAAAAATGCAAAATAATTACCCATTGAGGCCTAAATAGTTACGGAACTAAGACATAGTTTTTAAGAATTTGACCTTGGGTTAAAAAAATGAAAACCATTAAAAGACAAAACAATCACAAGTTTTATAAATTAAAATATAAAAAACCAAAATAGTGTGTAAATCTTAGATTTATCTGGAATGATGCAAATATCTGAAGAGAAATGTTTAAGAAACATTCTTGCATTTCTTTAGGCTCCCAGAGATTTTAGTATTCTTTTAAATAACGATAAGCCATGAAAATATCTAGAATCATAAAATTGAAAAAGAATTTTTTTCTTGGGTTCTAAAGATCTCATCCCTATAAGGAAAGAAACGAGTAAAGAAAGAATACAGAGTAAAACAAACTTCAGTCAAGAAAAGCGAGTTACGTAGATCTTCTCTCAAAAAGTGTCCATCTTTGTACTATTCTTTTTACGAAAATTTCAAATCTTTCAAGAGATTGTTTCTTTTACTTTGTGTCAATTTCTTTGACATCACACTTTCTTTTTAATTTCATAAATTAGAGACCTATTAAATAAGAGTTTAAAAGTTTTAATGAAATAATAAATAACAATCAATTAAAAGAAATACAAAATTAGATTTTTTATAATCTTTTATAAAATAGAACAAATCGTCGAAATATTTAAGACTATATAGAACAATTTTGAAAACTACATGCCCACAATAGGAAATACAAAAAAATACTCCAATTCAACAAGCCATTAATTAACCACACGTGCGTGTATAATTCTTCGAAATTATCATGATACGTGATTGTGTAGGAACTAATAAATGATCGTGTAGGTAATATCAACACGATCGTGTAGTTTTTTTTAACGATGAGAAAAATGCTTTAAATTTGAACGATCGTGTTGACTACGTTGTAGATACTGTATTTTTTCCTACATTTTTCATTTTTTCATTTATTTATTTTTTTATAAAAAGTTTAGGGTTTAAATTTAATTTTAGATGTTAATTTTAAATTTTAAATTTTAAATTTATGTTTTAAAAAATAAAAAATGAAAACAATAAAAAAAATTAAAAAAAATAAATAAAAATAAGAAAGGTTGTTTCTCCCCTATTTTTTCTCAACCACCTCTATTTTTGTTTTTGTTCATCATCACTGTCATTGAGTGACACTCCCACTTTCTCCTACTCTCTCACTTTGTCCCACTCTCCCACCTTCTTTCACTTTCTCTTCGTAGTCTTTCACTCCAGTTAACTTAATAATCTAAAAAATAAACTATCAATCTGGCCCTAAACCTTGCCACATAAAAAGAAGGAGGAGATTTTTTCTGGGGAGAGATTGGTGAGGATTTCTGAGAGATTTTGAGAGGAAAGTGTATTTTCATTTGGTGGTGATTTGGAAGAATTTGAGATGATCGAGAAAGACTATGCCAGGCCTTACCAGGTAAGTTTTTTTTTAAAAAAAAATAAGTCAATTTAATGATCGAAGATTCATTGGGATAATTATTTGGCACTCAGTTTACTCTGTGTTAATTCTTCGTTTGTTATTTACATTTGAATTATTTGGCACCAATTTGTTTGCGTTAATTCTTCGTTTGTTATTTACATTATTTGGCACCCATTTGCTGTTCGTGTTAATTCTTTATTTGTTATTTACATTCTTGCATCTTCTTACTTATTTGGTACCCATTTGACCTATTAATTTTAATTATTTGGCATCCGCTTCCCCTCTTTATAATACCTAGTATCAATTTGGGATCCTGTTAATAATTATCCATGACATACTGTGTTAATTATGCATTTGAATTATTTGATTAATTAATTAGCATCCCAACATTCTTACTTGACAGCACCCATTTGGCCTATTAATTAATTACGTGAGATCCTTATTTGGCGGCACCCATTTGACCTATTAATTAATTAGCATCGCATCCATTTTTTTTTTTAATTTTTAGCATTCTGCATTTAATTATTTTGGCATTCATTCTCTATTTATTTGCATCCTGTATTAATTAATCAGCATCCTGCCATAATTAGTTAGCATCCATTTGGCTACTGTCTTATTTATTTGCATCTTTACCTTAATCAGTTAATTATTTGCATCTGCATTAATCAATTGTTTTGCATCCTACCGCATTAATCAATTATTTTGCATCCTACTAATTCTGCATTAACTAATTATTTTGCATCCGGGCATTAACTAATTATTTTACATCCTGTCATTAACTAATTATTTTGCATTAACTAATTATTTTGCATTAACTAATTATTTTGCATCCTGGCATGTCTGTATTTATTTTATCTCTCTATTATTTTATCTCAATATACTACCTTATTTCACACGTATTTCTCAAATTTCACAATCTATTGTCATTATTATTATTATTTATTTCCCAATTTAAATACAAAAACCTAAATTGAAGAAAAAGTATTGTTTTTTTTTTGATTTTATAATTTAAATTCTATGATTACATAAAATTTTTCGATTTAAAATTTAATTAATAGATTGTCTTTAAAATTATAAACACATTTCATATTTTAAATGGGACTGAGTAGTGTTTTCTATGAATTTATTAATTCTTAGATACATGAAATTTCTCATTAGACACCTATGATAGAGATTAAAATATCAAATTTTGGTATCTTAATATTCTTAAGGTGAATAAAAAAAATATCTTTTGAAACAAAAATAAACTTCAATTTTCTAATGGCTCCTATGTCATTCATAATTATCAATTCATGTTTATGTTTTATTTTCTTCAATGTAAATTGATAACCATGAGACATTTAAAAAAAAAGTAAATAAAAAACTTTGTTTTGTGAACCTTCTGTGGGTGTTGTAGGGTGCTAACAGCTTCCCTGCAAACAACTGGCTCCAAAACTTAAATCTCATGAATTTACGTAGATCATTTTTTTTTTCTCTTTGGGTGACCAATCACTCCTGAATATGGTTGGTGGCGATTTCAAAATTATTTATTTATTGAAAAAAATAAACGGAGAGGTTGGCCGCTCCGCATCGCGATCACGTCACGACACACGTTAAATGATTGTGTTGACTATGGTAACCGATCATTTATATCATATCCACACGATCGTGTGGTTCTTTTTAAACGATGGAAAAAAGGGTTTCAAATCTAAACAATCGTGTTCACCGTATTAAATGATCGTAGTGGTCATACTAAACGATCGTGTTGACTAGGTAAGCGATCGTTTAAAATTATTTAAAATCATATCAAAGTGATATTTAAATGATTTTGATATTCTGGAAGAGAAGTTGAAAGAAAGAAAGAGAAGATAAAGAAAGAAAAAAAGAAGAAGATGAATAAAATAGAAGAAAGAAAACATAGAAAAGAAGCCGAAGAAATCTAGAAGAGAAGATGAATAAATCACAAAGAAGAAAAAGAAAGAGAAGTGATGAATTATCCGCAATATTAAGGACAAATTTAGAATTTTTTAAAATACTTTACAAGTAATTATAATGAATAACAATTTTAGAAATAATAATTAAGTACATAGCAACATTTTAAAAAAATTATAAATACAGCAAATTCTATTAATGATAGACTTCTATCGTTGATAGGCTCTTATGATTTATCAGTGATAGACCAATATTTGCAACATAGTCTATCAGTGATAGATTCCTATAATTTATAGACTTTGACAGATTTTGCTATAGTTGAATTTTTTTAAAAATGTTGCTATATACTTAATTATTTTGAATCTAATTGTTATATTTGTAATTATTCCATATTTTACCAACTTCATCGACTTTTTGTTTTTGTTACACGGACCATAAATATCTTTGTGTTTTCTTACATCTGTAAAAATTAATATTTTTATTATGGCTGACTGGCGATATAACATTTTACCATAAATTAATTAAGAATATAGCAAAAGTTTTAAAAAATTGCAAATATGGCAATTCTTAAGTACAACCCAAGGGAAAAGACCAAAATGCTCCTACAACAAAGAGAAGATCCATTTCATTCTTCCACCCCTTCATATTCAGATTTCAAAACAAACTTTCTACGATTTCTTCATCTTTCACTTCTGATGCCTTTATTGCTTCCGTCGTTTCACGTTTTTCTTCCATCTTCCACTTTCATTTGCTCTTTCGGTACCTTCCTTTCATTGTCCACGTTGTTTTCGATTTCTCCACTTCATCAACCACAAACTTCTTTGCTTTTCGTTTGAAATCATAAGTTATTTTCGTTCTTCCTGTGTCTTTGTTTTCCGTTTGATCATAATCTATTTGAAATAGATTTTCTTCTTTTTCTATTTCTTTGAAATAAATTTCTTCATTTTCTATTTGGTTATGCTTTGTTTGTTTTTCAGTTTGTGTGTTGTTACTTAGGGTTAAGGTTTATAAGTGATATGTTTATGTCACTGATAGATTTTAGGGATGTTTAGTTTGTTTGCATTGGGATGTTAGTAGATGATTTAGTTTAATGTATATTTTTATGTGTTGTTGTTTAGGTTTTATCAGTCATATGTTTCTAGCAACTTGAAAGATGTTTAACTTGTTTGTGTTGAATTGTTAGTAGATGTTTTAGTTTAATATGTAGTTTTTATGTGATGTTACTTAGTGTTTATCAATGATATATTTCATCTCGATAACTTAGAGGATGCTTAACTTGTAATTTGCATTTGGATGTTAGTAGAGGCTTTAGTTTAATGTGCATTTTTTTATGTGATGTTGTTTAGGGTCTATCAATTATATGTTTCTATCACTGATAGATTGAGATTTGGAAGATGTTTAACTTGTTTGCATTGAGATGTTAGTAGATGCTTTAGTTTAATGTGCATTTTCTATATGTTGTTGCTTATGATCTATCAGTGATATGTTTCTATTACTAATAGACTTGATAGACTTGGATGATGTTTAGTTTATTTGCACTAGAGTGTGTTAGTAGTTGTTTTAGTTTATGTGTATTTATTTATGTGATGTTTCTTAAAAACTATCAATGATATGTTCCATCATTGATTGACTTGGAATATTACGTTTAGCTTGTTTACAATGGAATGTTTAATATGTTTGCATTGAGATTGTTATTAGATGTTTTAGTTTAATGTCAATTTTTCATCTATTGTTGCTTAGGGTCTATCAGCGATATATTTCAATCGTTGATAGACTTGGAAGATGTTTAACTTGTTTGACTTGGAAAGTTAGTAGAAGCTCTAGTTTAATGTACATTTTTTGTATAGGATTTTGCTTATGGTCTATCAGTGATATATTTCTATTAGTGATTGATAAATTTGGAGGATGTTGAAGTTGTTTGTGTTGGAATGTTTAACTTGCTTCTTTGGCATGCTAATCTGTTTTCAGTTTGTGTGTTAATTGTTGCTTAGGGTTATGGTCTATCGGTGATATACATTTGTATCAGTCATAGACTTGAGATGTTTCTATGACTAATAGACTTGGAAGATGTTTAAATTGTTTGCATTACAATATATATTTATAAACTAATTCAATATTATCATTTCAGGTCGTTCAAGAAAAGAAAAAAATGAAGACAATGGAAATAGCGAAGTATGTTAAAAATGTTAGGTCGTCGAAGAGACAACTTAACTGATCAAAGAAAATGTTGGAGAATGCACTGGAGACCGATTGCTTTGTCCCCAGTTTTGATTTATAACTCTCTCATTGAGTAAATGGATATTGTACTATATTAGTTTTTTTTTGGATATTTCATGATAGAAAAGATCAATGATAGACTTTACATTTTATTTGACTTTGTTCTATTGATATAGAAAAGTGTTGGACCACATGTTGAATATTGCAAATTATGGCCCTTTATATTCTTAAATGGTTGTGACTCTTCAATGGATGTTAAAGTTTATTAATGATAAACCATAATGGTGAAAAACTTCACAATCACATTACCTCTTCATATTTAATTATGTACCTTTTGTGTTCCCGTTGAGAAATTAGTATTATACATGTTGAATCATTGCAAATTAGTATTAATTTGTGCATAAGGTCTATAACTGATGGAAACTAACAGCTAAAAATCAAACTCCATTATGACATTACTTTATATTACTACTTGTTAAAGTCACTATCTTCAAGCAGAATAATTCTTATCAACAACATAATGTCACATCATTGTAAAAATAGTGGAAGTATGCAATTTCTACTCCTATGATCAACATGTTAACAATGACTACATTTTGAATGACTTTTTTCTCATCAATTAAATTGTTTTTTGTGGTCCTGCTCGAGGTTTGCAAACTAGAGGTATTGTTACACTTGTAACATTGATTAATCATAATTATGAATTCTGCAAAAAAAAAAAAAGATATACAATTATCATCCTAGTGTTACACTTATAGCTTTAATAGGAGATAGAGTTTATCGTTGATTGACTAATATCAATGATTGACTAGGATACGAGTCTATCATTGATAGACTACTATCGGTGATAAACTAGGATTAATACAAGTCTATACTGATAAACTAATATCAATATATGTGCTCGTATTAACTAAGTCTATCACTTATAGACTAATATCACTATGTCCGAATTAACTAAGACTATCACTGATAGACTAATATCACTATGCTTGTATTAACTAAGTCTATCACTGATAGACTAATATCACTATATTGCTCCTATTAACTAAGTCTATTACTGATAGACTAATATCACTATGCTCATATTAACTAGTCTAACTAATAGTCTATCAGTTATGTATTTGTATTCATCAATGTTTTCAGAAGAAGGGAAAAAAAAACTTAATTTCTTTTAACCTAAAAACCTAAAATTGTTAGAAAAATTCATAATATGCTCCATTTCGATGAAGTCCATTACAAGTAAAATAAACACTTTTCTTTTTATAAAATACTAGTAAAATCAACGAATTGAATTGAACAAAATCAACTTACAAAAATAAAAATCAAATTGTAAAAATTGGATGAAATAAAAGGAAAAAATAGGGAAGAATCAAACTGAAATGATGAACATAAATTGGATGAATTTTTTTAAAAAAATCTCAAATTTTTAAAGAAAATTTAATTACATACCAATAAAATTGATATCAAAACCCTAACATTGACCTAACAAAGTAGAAGCAAACGAAAAATTACTAGAAAATTGCTGAATGTCGAAAATTGATGAACTTCGAAAATTGTTGAACACAGGACAATTGGTTGGAGGAGAGAATTGAAAATTGTTGAACGAATGACGATTGGTTGGATGAGATAATTGAATGGAAAATCGAACCCGTTGGAGGCGGAGACAAAATCACAAAAGGAGAAGTGAGAGGACGAATCGTGAAAAAAAAATTGCTTAGGTTTGAGAAAATGAAGAAGATGATACCAAAGAATTAGGAGAAGAGGAAAAAACAATCGTGGTAGAGAACGGGGAAACAATGGTCAAAATAGGAGAAAATCATGTAATATATTTTTCATCTACAATAAGGATATTTTAGGAATATATATAAAAAAGAATAAAAAATTTACTATATTTACAAATTATTTAATTAATATTTTAGGTCAAATAGGTTATCAATTATAAAATCTCTTTTTATTAATGTGATGTATATGGGCCTTAAAAAATCTAGCAAGGCCCAATTCTCATGAGGCTCTTATACATCTAGCAGATCAACGGCCCAGCCCACCACTCTATTTTTTTCATTTTAGATACTCACTCATAAGAATTATAAGGTGGAGTATCCAATCAAAATCTAAAATAGTCAAAAGCTAAAAGATCTAAAAGATCAAAAGATTTAAAATTGAAAAAGAAAAATTAGGACCATTAGTGTATAGGTAAAAGAAAACATCGAAGATGATAATATAGAGAATGTAATTTTTTTATAAATTCAAGTTTTATTTTCACGAATCAAATTTCTTTCTTTTCTTAATATCATCTTCACATATTTTATATTAAAAAAATTCATTTTTCTCTTTGCTTTTTATTAACTATTTATTTCTTTGGAATGGCAGGTTTATAACTTTTTTTTTTCTTTTTAATTTTTGAAATATAATTATTGTAGCAGTCCTAGTACTGCAAAGTTATTCGATAAACCCATGAAAACTTTATAAACATGGTCCATCCATCCAAATTATTGAGTAACACTTTTATTCAATTGTGATGGATATATATACAAGATCTTGTCAATTTATTATATAGAATTCTCTTGAACCATATGGAAATTGCCTCAAAATATAGTTTGTTTCATTAACACGTATTGTTTTCACCTTTAAACCATACTATTAACATGGAGTTGTAAAGTCATGTTTGTATTTAGTTACTTAATATTAAAAATAATTCAAATGACATAGATTGATAGAGTTGACAATCAACACAAATGTCACATTTTAATTGGTGAATTTTATGAACAATTGGAACTTGAAAGGAAAAAAAATGATAAAAAGTATGGATTAGATGGAATCTAAACCTAATGTATATATAATTAATTTGAAAGCAACCACTTTAGAGCTCTTTTTACTGTTCAATGAGAAATGGTGAAAAGAGGAAGAGCCAATAATTAGTGGGCCAATATTATAGCTTTGCTAAATTGTTTGTATTTATAAAAGCTTTGATCCATGAAGTTAAATTTGACTTGGTTTCCTTTTCGTTTCTTTTTCCTTTTTTAGGGAAAATATAATTTATTGTTGCTTTGATGTGTGGCACATATTCTTATTAGTTTTTTTTTTTTTAAATTTCATTTATTATAAATATGTCTTGTTTTCTTATTTTCCAATTTATTTCTATTAATTAATGCTTTTGGTCCCACCAAAAAAGATGCCAATAAAGAAAAATAGTAACTCTTAATTAACGATGAAAAATAGTGGAGGAAATGTGGTTGCTAAACAAGATTTTGACAATTAGTACCTCTCCATGATAATGTTTGTAGTTTTTTTTTCTCTTTAATATACCTAAAATTTATAAACCAAAAGAAAATTGATATTTAAAAGAATACTAAGATGAATTTTGGAGATTATAACAACTTTTTCTTTTAATGAAATAACTAATTAAGTAAGTATTTTTTCGAGTAGTGTTAGATTATCAATATTCTAATAATATTCACAATAATTATAAGTATCATGAAAATGAACATAACTCAACTGACATACGAATATATTAGTTACTAAAAGATATGTAATTCAAATCTTGTACATTCGTTATATTCAAGAACGTAAAACAAAGAAAATACATTGTAACCAAAACAAGTTTTTTTTTTTTTTTTTTGTTATTAGAAAAATATTCCAAACTTAATCTTTAAAAACTTAAAAACCAGATATATATGTTGATGCAGATATCTAGGTAGGTAGGCTCAATGTAGGAATTCAAGTGAACCTCTGTGATAAAGCTAACTTGCTGGTATAGTCTTACACTTTGTGTAATGTCATGCTCAACACACTTCAATGCCTAAGCTAATTAACGACTAAAGTGGTACATAATTGAATACAATGAGTTGCATGCCTTCATAAATGGTGGTATGTTCAGACATTTGTAAATGCTTGACACAGTCTTCCACGCCTATGATGGTTGTCAACCAATTCAAATCTTCGTTTACTTTATGTCCAAGAGTCGAATTCAATGTGGCCTTACACTTGACCTTTAAGATCTGAAGTTGCTTTGTTTTTTTAGATTGGATTTGAGGATTACTTATTATAAATTAAGCAAATTATTAGTGAGAAAGAACCTTAATTTTTAGAATAAAATATAAAACTGTTATCAAATAAGATATTAATAATCAAACGAAAACAAATATTTTAAAAGAAAAAAGAAAAAAAAAAGAAAGATTTAAAATTTAGAGGAGAGAGTGAGGATGGAGATGGGAAATGGGAAACGGGAAACGGGAAATGGGAAATGGGAAATGGATGGCTTTTAAGTGGAAAACCTAACAATAGAGCCGCCCTTCTCTTCATCGAATGGACAAATTTGTTTCTAATAATATTCATTTCCATTTCATAAATCTTTTCATGTAAAGACAAATATATTGTAAAGATTATTTTATTTTGAGGCTAAAATAAAATTTCACCCTATTTTTAGGAACCATACTTATATTTAAAATTACTTTTAAAAAATAGAAACTTATAAATGAGACCATACATGTCAATTAATTTGTATGGAAGAATAAAATTTGAACTTTTCAAAGATTGATTCTTGAAAATGAGAATCATACAGTTGATTTGTGGTGTTAACGATGGATTCGTCGTATTGTTAATAGGGTTGAGACATACAAACTATTATTTATATGAAAATTTATTTAGATAGAAATTACAAGGATGAAGAATTGAACTTTCGATATTTAAAAACAAGTTATGTAAAATACTTTTGAGTTAATTGATTTTGATAAAAAAAACAACGGTTAATCCTTTCAAACTTTATATACTATTGGTGATATTTTATTTTATTTAAAAAATTATTTTAATTTTTTAAAATTTTAGTAGAAAGTATAAAGTAGCACACCAAATTTAGAAAGTAAAAATGGTGTTTATATGTTTAATTTCGAAATCTAAAACGAAACATTTACCGAAGGATACATTAATTATACTTTATTATTGAGTGATTTTGATTTCTTTTTAGTTAATAAGGAGAATCAAATATATGTACACAAATTTTTAATTCTAGAAAAGTACATACCTACTCATTATTCTAATCTCCAATATTATTGTTAATTCATAATAAAAATCACCACCACACCACAAGAAATATATGTATATTAGAGTCGTATTTGGATGATAGTATTTTTTAATCGGGTTGTTGTATTTATTAAGAAAAGATTATATAAATGCTTAATTATTTTTAAAAAGAAAGTGAGCCAAAGACAAATATGATAGTTCATATTCAAATAATAATGCTACACGTAATGATTTTTTATTAACATATTTATTATAAAAATATAGATGTGAAAGTTTTAGAAATCAAAACGATGGTTGATAATCAATCATATATCTAAAAAGGGTAAAAGGTGAAAAACTTTTTGATAATCATGGTTTTCCAATGGCTTGAAGGTATGTATCGCTCCTAGCTAAGTCAACAAAAGTTGAAATTGTTGAAGGTTAATTCTCAGATGAGTCTTTTCTCCTATAATCTTGTTCATAGATTTTACAACTTTGCCTTGTAAGTCATCCGAGTTTTAGAAAAGGGTCTTTCTTTAATTTAGGGTTATTAATTTTCTTTTGTCATTTAATGTGAAGGAGGATTGATGTTTTGAGGGTTTGATGGGTTGGTAGTTTGGATTTTATTCCTTAAAAAAATGAGAAGGTAGATGTGTGAAATCAATCGTAGTAGTAGTAGTATTGTTAATGGTAAAGTTTGGTTGAATTATGAAATGATTTGTATGGTTAATTTAACCAAACAAATCCAATTAATATATATATATATATATATATATATATGTAATAGTTGGAGAGAGAAAGTGTTACAATCAAAGTGGAGAGAGAAAGATAAGATTTTTGTAATGGAATGACCTCTCCAACTTCACATTCTTGAGGCTTCTATATGAAATGAAATCTATTGGGTCCACTATTTTAATGTTTATTATTCTAAAGTACTTAAATAAATAAGCAAAATATATGCATCGGAAAATTTATTGCACATTTAAATTCCAAATTCATATTTTAGGAATGCTTGCTTTTTTCTTTATAATTTTTAAATTATCAATTACTGAGAGTATATATATTAATATGTAATTCGAAAATCACATCTTATCTCATTAATTATATTTAACAATAATTTGAGTTCTGTTAAATAAGTAACTATTTTGTAATCAAATTTATTTGGAGGAGCATTACAAAGTGGTTATTTTTAAATATATATATATATATATATATATATAAAAGTAGAACGTTTTTTCTTTTACCATAAAAAAATATTTAGACAAAAAATATAATTAAAGATTTGATTTTATATGAGTTTAGATATTTTATTAATTTTTCTATTTTTTGACAATTTTCTTTTTTAGGGAAGAGTTATTCCACTATTGAATCAACGTGGTTGTTCACATTTTTTTTTAATAAGGAAGACAATTAAGAGAATAAAGATCAACGTTAATGCCACCTGAAAAAATAATATATTTTTATTTTTACCATAAATTTTATAATTTTGTTTTCATTTAATTCTTGAACTTGAAATTTACACTTTTTTAGTTAATTAACCTATAAGTGAGTACTCACTTTTATTAGAGGAGAGTGGGGAGAAAGGGTTGATTTATGAATTGATTAGTATTATGATAATTCTAATATTATGATAGTATATGTTTGGGGGAAGAATTGTGATAGTATGTGTTTAGAAGAAGGATTACGATAGTAATGTTATGATTTTTTTCTCTAAAATATATAATGTAGATCCAATACACATATGTCATAAATTTATTTTACTAAATAATCTTACTTATGGTATTTGTTCAATAAAATTAGCATTCATCATGATGTTTCGTGTTTTTCTTTTTTCATGAGTATATATTGCACATTGAATTAAATAAGCTTTCCTAAATTGAACGTTTATATCAATAATTTAAGTTGCGATCTTCTATTTGCACTAACTTGTTTTTTCATGCACGTATATTTGTCATTAGATGCAATATTTTTCTTAAAATTATTTTTTCTTAAATTTCTTAACTATGACGTTCATTCCATAAATTTGTTATTAAATGTTACTTTTCTAAGCATATGCTTAAAGTGATTTTAAAGTGTCTAGGTCTAGTTGCCTCTATTCTAAGCATCGTTGTTTTTAATTTTGTCACATGTTAGCATAAAAAATGAGTACAAAAGTCTACATTAAACCTAAACATTTTTTTTCCTTTTTACCACATACTAGTGATAAGTATTTTTAACCTTTAAAAAAGTTTAATGAGTATTAATGTAACTTCAAAAATATTTTTTAAACAAAATATAGTAAGTACTAACTTTTATAAATAAAAAAAACAATAAAATCGAAGATAATTTTCTATAATTTAGTTAGAAAAAAAGACCGTTATTAAATAAAATTAAAATATTTGGATAAGATTGATATGAACTTAAAGATTGGTGTGTTGATTTTAGGTTTAAACTCAATTGAATAATTTAATAATAACAAAAAAAGACTACTTAATTAAACATAATTCAGTATCAAAATTTGTTGACACATCCAACAATTGTTGAGTTATCAACATGAGCTCCCAATAGTTTATCGGATAAAAGTCGGACATACCTGACCCACCAAGCAAAATCGATGGTTTCTTGGTCACGACCAGTGAACTAATAGACTAAGAGTTGTTAAGATGCGTTCACCTAATTGATATAACAAACATTTTTTAGCTCCTCAACTAATCTCACGGGATAACCTGTTTGACCCTACAACATTTGGATTTCAAGAAAATCTATAGTAGGTGGCCACTATGGATAGAACCTATGACCTCTTAGTTAGTTATTGATCTTTTTATCACTAGGCCAATTTATGATGGTTAAGATATAACAAACGTTTGAGTTTAATAAAATGAAGTGTTCGTTATTCTTCGTTGTTATATATCACATTGATCAAACTTGGCTTTCATTTGAGTTAGCTTTTAATTCGAGCTATTGTCACCTAAGTGAGGGTTAGAAGCAAAGTAGGAAAGTAATGTGTTCAACATTTGAGAGTTGTGTTAGACATTGAATGTCACCCCACCAAGGAATGTTGACACTTCTCATGCTTGTCACATTCACTTTCGATTCAAGTAGGTGAATCGAGGAGGGGTGTGACAAATACTGACACATATTGTTAGTAATCTTTATGCTCTTTACTATTGAGTCTGTTGCTCTATAGTCATTTACACTACATTGATTCTTGATAAGTAATCAAATTATTTTGAGAGAAGGTGAAGGGAAACTACAAATTTGGAAGGAGCTTTATTATGGAAGCGAGGGGATTTCACTACAGCAAAACTAGACTTTAATGTTGGTTTAAAGCTGACATTGTAGAGGTATGGTAACGGTTGTCAACTGACATCTCTGAACGTGTTATTAAATGCTTTTAATGTCGATTATGCTTTTGATGTCAGTTTTAAACTGACATTAAAGGTGCCAACAATGTCAATTTAAAGCTGACATTATAAAAGGTACAATGTTGGTTCTAGCTTAACCAACATCTATGAACGTGTTATTAAATTTTTTTAATGTCGATTTTAAAGTGGCATTATAGATGCCAAACAATGTCATTTGAAAACTAACATTGTAGACCATTTCAATGTCTTCTATGTCGGTTTGTCACCAATTTTATTCTATAGTTTGTCCAATTCATTTTAAATGACAATCAAATACTTAAAAACCGACATAAATCATTTGGTATATATTGCTTACGCATGTGCAAATCTTTTTTTTTCTTTCAAGAAACAACAATATCTCTTCTATTGTATACAATAGAACTCTCAATAAACACAAAAACGATCTCATTCACAACAAATAATCAAATGACAAATCGTTTAACTAACCTATTAGCAAATTACATTGATCAATACATACACAAGCTTTCAAAATCTAATGAATGAGGGGAGTTGTTGTCTTTTATGAAGGATCATAGAGTTGTTGTCCCAAAAATATATGCTCACACATAAAATAGATAATTAACAATAAATGAATCGTACTAAAAAGAAACTAAACAAAGTATAAAACTTATATTTAATTTACACAGAAATACCCACAGAAATACCAAAGCATGGAAGATAGAATCATACAACTTAGACAACCACAATGTATTAAACTCCTAGAAAATTAATTAGAAAATCTTAACAAGAACCTTCCTGAATATTGTATCGCCAATAATCAAACCATATATAGAATAGATAGCTTGGATAATAATATGCAAATACCAAGAATGAGTATGTAATATCTAAGCTCTTTACCTAAACTTCACTTAAAAATCTGTTCTCGTTAGTAACAAACATTAAAAAAAAAAAAAAAAACTATACAAGTAAACTTTAAAAAACTTTTGCCGAACAGCTAGTTGAACCACACATATAAATTAAACTTATTGTCCATTACATAACAAAAACAATCACTTACCTCACTTTATCAAAATTAATTAATACCTATTCAGTGATCAACTAAATCTATGCTCACTCACCATCTTAAAAAACTAAGTGAATCAGTCGTTTTTTTAAGTCAAGTCGAACACACTCTGGAAAAACATTGACCACATTCCACATTTTTGCAATTATCAATCTACTACCTCCTATTAAAACATTGCAATGATAATAAAATAGCACATTTATGACTCAATCACTGTAAAATTGAGCTTGGTTCTTGAAAACATTGATAAAAAGTAGATAACGAAGCAATTTAGAAGTGGAAGAAGTGTATGTAAGCTTAATTTTCAAAAACTAAAATCCAAGAACCAAATGGTTATCAATTAAAGACAAAGCCTTTTAAATTATAATCAAACAAAAATTCGGTGGTCGTCATATTTTTCTGCTACAATAATGCAAAGAGCTTTGGGTATTTGTACCTGACATTATGACCCAAGGAATTACTTCCATGCTTAATGAGTTTTCATCTAGGCTCTGAACTTTAAATTAAAAAATAAGAACTAAATCAACATTTTGTACTATATGTGCTAACAATCACGATGTAGAAGTGCTAAACGTATAATTACATACACACACATGGTTTAATTGATATAAAGAAACATATAAGGCTCCATGTTCGTGGACTAGAATTGCAAGTCTATTGAGATATACATGAATAATATGAGCTAAACATGAATCTGTAACTCTATGAACTAATTAATGATCCAATCATGGCTCTCTATTCACGAACACCAAGATCTTTAAAAATTTCATTCACTTCTCCAATATTAGCTGGATTTCATGAATGTAGCACTCTTTCATCCATTATTGGCTTCTATTGCATTGTCCAATAGCAAGACCTCTTGTCTGCACAAAATATCAATCAAAATTGAAAAAAAAAAAGAAGAAAAAAAACTCATGTACCTGCCCTAATAGTAATCATGTTGTTAAGTAGGAAAGATAATGAAAAATATTTAGATAAATTAGAACAAATATTATCAATGAGAGGGAATCTATATTAGGCATGGAAAAAAACATAAATACAACATTTATCACATATCTTAGAAGCATCAACACTATTAGAAATTTGGAATGGCACAAATTTGGATTTCACATTTTACGAACCTAAACGAATCTCACGAGACCGTCTGACTATAGAGGATTTGGGCGTCAAGAAAACTCGTAAAAAATTTATTCCTAAGTTGGTGACCACCACGGATCGAACCCATGGCCTCTTGATTATTTTTTTTAAAACTTTTTACCACTCGTAAAAAATCATGTATTTAACTTTTTACACTGTTCTTGTTTAATAAAGCTTTATATGTCGACGCTTGTTTGGCGTATCGTTATTTTTCAAGTCATAACACATATTTTTTGACATATAAATGATGGATATAAATAAATTAAATACATGATTCAACTTATCCACATATGTTTAGAAATATTTGGTAAAGGTTTAACATTGTCGGTAAAAGTTTTACAATAATCCAAAAGATAAATTAATTGTAAAACATGTATGTGTGACCTAATCTAATCAACTTAACTCATAAATGGACTTGATCGATCTCATGGTCTGCGAATTCTTCAACTACCTGCAAATTTTGTGAGCTTCTTCAAACGGTGAGCGGAGAGCTTTTGAGAGAGAGAGAAAGTTGTGAAGAGCGTTTGCAAGAGAGGGGAAAACGTCACCATAGAGCATTTGCGAGAGAAAAAGACAACGACGACATGGGATGAAGTAAGGGTTTTCTTCGATCGTGGTTTGCAATAGGAATGAAAGTGTCAAATTATATATTTCTTTAAATCAGAAAACGTATGAATGGAGAAAAACATTGATTTTTTATTAGGATAATTTTTAATCACATAATTTATGTCCTTAATTAACGACACGAAATTTGTGTCTAGAAAATTCAATTTGTGTTAAGAAAACTGTGTCACGAAAAATTTCGCATTTTTATTTTTAATGACACATTTTATTCCCTCCCACCCTTTTTTTCTTGATTTCAATTGTCATTAAAACTCATATTTCTAAATAAATTTATTTGATGACAGTGGCTAAATTGGTGGGTTCAACGGTGAAGATTTGTTGTGGCGGCAACGACAGTAGTGGCTAGAGTGTGGAACCGACAGTGGCGAGTGGCAAAAAATTGGAAGGAAAGGGTTCTTCACAACGACGCGGTAGCCCACTTCGTTCGAGGGGAATTTTTTACATTTTTGGTAGAGAGAGAGAAAAAATTTTCGTTAAGGCTTTGTTCGACGGAAGCATTTTTGCTTGAGAGAAAATTTGTACTTTTTATTTAGTTTTCAATTGTGTAAGGGAGGGAAATTAAAAAATTTTGAAATTTAAAATTTCTTCATTTGAAAATTTTTTAATGACATAAAAATTTATCGTTAATTAACGACGATCAAAACAAATTAAATTGTGTTAAGAAATAATCAATAATTTTATTTTTAATGACACAATTTACCTAACTCTAACTTTTTTTTTCTTTTTTTTTTCAACGAGACAATGTCTTGATTTTTAGTATCATTAAAACTTATATTTCTAGTATTACAAAGCTCCATAATAAATTATTCTTATCATGCCACTCATTAGAGATTTGCTTTGCTCCCCTAATGTCATTGATGTTTGCATATAGATTAGATAGAGCCTAAGTTATAAAATTAAAGGGTAAGTTATATATGAATCACTTTAGAGGAAGTTTATCTAGTAAGTATTTAGTTTTAATTGCTTTTAATCCTTTATATTTAGTTTAACTAGTAAGTTTTATTCATTGAGCACACTACTTCCAAAGCAGAAGATATTGCACTTGATTGGAGTACCAATCTAATCTATGTGTTTGTCTAGATCTCTACTTTTATTGTCGTCTTACACTAAACGACTACTCTATCTATCATATATTTTTTTACAGCATCAAACTTGACTTGTGTGTATTTCGTACTACACATATAATTACTTTGAAATTTTCACGTCGACTAAAAATTTAAGGCAATTAAACCTCAAACTAATTAGTCCCATGTGATGTATATTTTCAAGAAAAACAAAAGAAAAATTAGTTCCATGGTGCTCATAAAGTGTATATATAGATGAGGCAAGGAAAAAGAAATTAAACCATATATTCTTAATTATTATTATTATTTTAATTTTACCCTATGATATATACATACATATGTATTTGGAATATAAAAAAAAAAAAAGGTATTGAGTACATGCACCAAAAAGAATTGATATGATAGAAGTAGCCAAAAAGTAGTCCATAATATTTGAGAAACAAAAGACCCCCACAGCCACCAAGGAAGAAAGAAACATTATTTGAGATCATGAGAGATGTTTTAAGGTTGGATTCCATCAATTATATAATCTCTTCTTTTCCTTTTTTTTTTCTTTTTTTCTTTTTCTTTATATATATATATATATATATATATATATATACTTTCTTCTCTCTTTCACAATAATTTGAGTTTTGGGTATCTAGACATGTCTATTAATCAAGATCAATTGTGTTGGTTGATTGATTTTGTCATCAAAAGAGGGAAAGCGACATTAAAATCAAATATTATATAAGTAGAGATTCTTGATATTGTGGTTTTGAATCTTGAAAAAAAGCAATAATTAAGTGCAACTTTCAATCCAATGCTTCTGTTTTTTATATATGGTAGAAAATAAATAAAAATTAATGGTAATATGACATAATTTTTTTTATTGAGATTGCACCTAAGTTTTTCTGGTAAAAAAAAAAGATTTGATTCTAAATAATTTCAGATTAAGGAAAACTCATATTATTAATTCTAATAGTTGAATATGAGGTTTATTTCTTTTCCATTCTACAACATTAAAGCTCTTTTTCTGGGTTAATTTGTAGTTTTTTTCTTCTCTCTTAAATTACAAATTTACAATTGTTACCACATAAGGTTAGATGCTTTCTTTTATGTCCAAATTTTAACATCAACAGTTAGACGTTATTTGTGGGAAAAAATTGTTCTATACTCTAGGGATCGTTTGGATTGAGAGAATATTAGGATGAGAATAGATCAAGTGAGAAGGGGTAATATGAGATAAACTTGTTCTTGTTCAGTTCAAGATTTTATAGTTTAGGTTATTTTCATGCATTATTTATACCTACAAACTATACCAAACTATACCAATCCAAAACGATTGAGTTTTGTTTTTTTGTTCACTCTCTTTTCTCTTTTAATACATATTTCTTTTTTATTTTATATATTTATTAAATATTTAATTTAAATTAATTACATGAAAAGTAAATTTGTGGTTTATAAAATTACATTAAAATTTAAATTATAGTAATTTATTAAATTAATATATTCCTTTTTTATTTAAATTTAATAAATTAGTTTGTATATATACACATGGTACTTATTTATAAATAAATGGTACTTTTATATAAACCGTAACGAACCAATGCAATAAAACTATTAATTATATTTGTAGTTAGTTAATGATCATTATAATTAATATAATATGAATTTATTTCTCAATAATTTTAAAATTTATATATCATTGATTAATTAGAATTTATTAATTATTCTATTGGTTAGTACATCATAATAATATACATCCATCAAATTTACCCTATCAAATTACTCATTTTACAAATACGTTTAGTTAATAATTTAATTAATATTATTATTTGATCATTAAATAATTAAATTTTCTCAAAAATTTGAATTACGTTTATTGTTTATAAGTTAATACATCAAAATTTTATAGAGTTTTCATGATTAATTTTACAAATAAAATACAATAAGAATTTATTTCCACCAAACACAAACATTCTTAATTCTCAACAATCTTATTCTCAGAATTATTATTTCTAGACATATATCTAATTTTTCAGCAATCTTATCCCAATTTCCTCGATCCAAACAGCCCCTAATAGTTTGCCTATGAGTTAAAGGGATGCGAGAACATAAATTGATATGAAAAAGGACTTTGATACAAGACTGCAACCCACCAAGAACATGATATCGGCTTAGCTTCATCCACATAATTTTGAATAGTTAAATTGCAAAGATATCTCTAAACTTTGTAATTTGGGTAAAAGACACTCCTAAACTTTTAAAAGTTTCAAAAATGCTTTTAAGTTTTTTAAAAATGGTTTGAAATATCCTTACCGTTAGTTTTGGATGAAAATGGTTGAAGTTTTGTTTCAAAAATATCCCTAAATTATTGAAAAAGTTTCATAAATACCCATGAGCTTAAAAATATTTTTTAAAAAACTAAAAAAATAAGTCACATTGATCCAAATTTTAGGCCAATTTTCTCCTTAACCAAACTAAAAACCTAAATTTTAAGTTAAAATCATAGTTTTAACTATTAATACACAGTGATAGATCACCAACATAACCAACCTCTACATTATTGTTGTAATTAATATACAATTAAATGTCAAATGAAAAATGTATTTGACTATTCATCGTCTTTATTTTCCTCTTCTGCAATTCTTTTTCTTCTTTCCATTGTCTTTTTCTCTTTTTCTGTAATTTTTTTTTATTTTTTTTTTCAAATCATTATTTGGTTCAAGATCATATACCAAATATACAATATCTTTTTTTAAAAAAAAAATTCAAATTGTTATTGGGCTGATTAGATCGTGTGACAAATATAAAATATCGTGAAAAAAATCGTTGAGATATTAGCCAAATCTAAATGATCGTGTATAGCCAAATTTAAACACCAAACAATCTTTTAAAAAATCGTTTAGATTTCGCTTCCCTAATTTAAACGATGGTGTAAAAAATAGACAAATTTAAACGATCGTCTACAAAAAAAATCTTTTAAAAAATAGTTTAGATTTGGCTACCCAAATTGAAACCAACAATTTTGTAAGAAAAATAGCCAAATTTAAATTGTACAAAGAATCTTACAAAAAATTGTTTAAATTTTGTTGTTCAAATTTAAATGATCAAATCTAAACGATAGTGTACCAAATATAAACGATCGTTTTCCAAAAGATCTTTAAAAAAATGGTTGAGATTTGGCAACCCAAATCGATAAAGTTCTAAACGATGGTTTTCCAAATATATTAAGCCTATCGGATGCCAATTAATCGAGACATTTTTTGAATTTCTTATGGTGGGTCTGTGGGATTTTTTCGTTTTCAAAATTGTTCTATACGACGTAAATATTTTGCCGCTTTGTTCTATTTTTTAAAAAACTCTTTTAAAAATTTTAGATATTAAAATGGTAAAAAAAAATTCAAATAAAATTATATCTAATTTTTGGATTTATAAAAAATTTAAAAGCACTAAAATTAGCTTGTTTAAAAAATTAAAAAGCTAATTAGTTACTAGACACATGTTTTTTAAAAAATAATTTTTAAAAACAAAAATCAAATTAGCTATCAAACATGGTGTTAATTTTTTAGATTAAATAAACATAGATATTTGATATGGTATTAGCAAGTGTGAGTTAATAAGTTAACAATTAAATTAGGTGTAAACCTATTTGATTAGAAGGCAAGTCGAGGTTTGGTGGAATAAATTAAAAAAAAAAACAGCAAAGAAAAATATAGCTTTACTTCAAATTGAATATAATGAAAATTATATTGGTTGATAAATAATTTTTTTGTTTTAAAGTTTAAAAAAAATTGGAATAAATTGGTGTGCAATTTTCAAATTTATTATATATAGACATTATACTTGTTCTATTATAAGTATTACGATATATGTTAAATAGAATATTTCCACGACTATCTTACCAAGTGTCAAATTATATAATTACCCCATTTATTATCTATAACGTGTCTAAATATGACACACTATTAATGTTCATGTAATCTACTATTTATTTGTTATCATTTTGCCTATAAACAGAAATCTTTGATGGATTTGTAAGAGACACTTAGATTGAATTTCAAAATAAATTAGAGACAAGGTAGTAAGTGGAGAATTTTGGATAATTTTATTTTTTTAATTTCTAATTATATTATTTTAATGTAATATTTTTTCTATATATGTATTTATGTTGTGTCTTGACTTTACAATGTGTTGTTAAGTTTATTTGAACAGTATCAAAACTTAAAGAAACAAAGATGATTGTTAATTTGGTAAAATAGGAGTGTTTTTTTGTCATTTTCCCTTAATTTTTAAAATTTGACTTTTAAACACCAAGCCGAATTTTAAAAATAGGAAACGTAAGCTCATTTGATACTATTTGGATTTAAATTAATTAAGTTTATTAAATTTGAATTTAAACTTATTGATTTTTTCTGTTTTAATTTGCTCTTTACATTTAGAAGTTCCTTTTTACTGAAATCACAAGCCAAGTATTGAAACTTCTCTTACAAATAGCTTTAAAAACTTTGTTATGTTTTTCTTTTTCCTAATTGACTAATAATTGAGATGTTTAGCTAAAATTCACAATGTTAGAAGAAGAAAAAAACCAAAACAATTATTAAATGACATCAAAATTTTAAAAACTCTTGTTTTTGTATTTTAATTTGACTAAATTTTTTTAAAAAAATATAATTGAAATATATATATATATATATATATATATATATAAAACAAACAATATATTTTAAATGCATAAATATCTACAAGAATTTGAACCTCCCAAAGGAAGGTATGCTGATCAATCTATTTTTATTTTTAATGCATAAATATATAAAATATAAGAGCAGGCGGCTATGTTAATTAGATAGTGTTCTAATCATTTTAATACACATAGGGTTAGAATTGATTTTTGTTTCAACAACCATATTCTAGTTTTCAATGCTAAATAATACTTTCATTTACTTCTTTAATGTATGTATGTCATATATCAAATTTAGTCCAAAAATAACATGACATTTTTTTCATGCCTTTCAATATCAAAAGGTGAGACTTATTAATTCTAATCAAAAGAAAAAGAGAGGAGAGGAACTAAATTATTAGCGAAAATTGGGCAAATAGTTTCTTAAGGAGAAAAAAAAAACACTTTTAATCATATTTGTACAAAACATATTAATCAATAGGAGCTTTTTATGATGAATCAAAATAGATATATATGTGGGGCCTCACCATCCTAATATATGCAACATTAGTTATAGGATTAAGTATGTATAATTTAAATCCTTTAATCTTTAATGTTTGTTTAATTGTCCCTAATCTTATTAAGAAAAAAGTGTCCTCTTTTATAGCTTGAGTTTTTCTTCAATCAAACCTTTTACCATTTCACTACTCATCGGTCATGATTGCAATTCTAAAATTAATTAATTGAAAATATTATCCTCTTCTAATTTTTTTAAGTTTATAATGCTAGGCCTTAATTTAATTTGTACACAAAACTTAATTATTAAGATTTTGTTTAAACATTGATTTTGCATGTAAATTTTGGTATTTGAATTCATAAAATCACTTTCTTTTATTTATTTATTATATGTATGTATACTTAAGTAAGGATGTTACCATTTGGTTTATATATTTATATATACTCCGATAATTTAAATGTCTTTTTATATATATATTATTGTTATGGTATTGTTTTAGGACAAAATTTGGCGCATTTATACCAAATTTTATTGTGAAAACAAGCTTAGCTTATAAAAAATGAGCATGATTATTTCTATCCTTTGAGATTGGAGGTTTAATCTTCTATCTCACTCACACTATACTAAAAAATCGACAAAATTTTATTAATTGATTTAAATTTTATTTTGGTTCCTAAACTTTGACTTTTATTCTATTTTAACTTTTATACATAATGGTAAGCATGGTTGTAATTTTTATAGATGGTTGCCAAATAAATTAGTTGAACTACAAAAATATAGAGTTTCAATTTTGAATTTTATATAGGATAACTCAAAAGTCATTTTGGGATCAAGGATTTTGATAATAATAAACGGTAGGTTGTTAGTGGTCTATTTCGCTAACTTTGAATCTTTTTGTTCCATCAAATATGTAATATTTAATTTTTGTGAATTGTTAAGATAATTTTTTTTCTTAACTTTCAATTTCTCTTTTTTTCTTTTTGATGAGGCCGGATGTGTGATTTATTGAGATCATATTTTATTTTCTATAGAGCCGCTTATTTTTTATATATAGGTTGCATTAATTTGATTATAATTCAATTTTCACTTTGACAATTTTATTTTTTTAATGCCTAGTCATTTAATAATTTGAAAATACAAGTCACACCTTACCATTTTATTAAAGCTAGATAGAGTTAATAACATGGAACAAAGGTAAACATTTTTTTTCAAACCTTAGAATTTAAATAACCCAATATTTTGTATTGTATAAATTTAAGTGAAGTTCTATTAAATGAAAAAAAAGAAGAAGAAGAAGAAGTAGTTGAATGCTTTGTGTGAAACTTGGTGGAGAGAGAGAGGGGGAGATAGAGGAGAGATAAAAGAGGGGCCTTATTGTTCCCAACCTTGAAACCAAAAGAGATTCACTCAAAAAGAGAGGGTGAGCTTTTTGTTTGCATTCCAACCACATGAAATATCAAATTACAATTTCTAAATGAATTTTTTAAATATATATATATATGTATATAAATATATAAATGAAATTTGTTATCCCTTATAAATAAAAGTAGAAGGAAAAGGGGTAGATCAAAATTATTTTCATTATTCAAAAGTATAAAAACTAAATTAAATAAAATTTAACAAATTAATATCATTAGACTCTCAATCGATTTAGATGTTGATCTCTCTATAACAAAAGAATGTGTGATGGATGTTACTATCGTTGCACTGACTTGTCAAATATTTTGATGAGGTTTCTTTTGGCGTTATTGTAATCGTCATCGTAATTTTGTTACTTATTCTTGGGTACGTGCTCTCGTGAACCTTTTTTATCTTCTTAGAGTTCTTTTGAGGTGAAGAAAGATTGTTTTTTCTATTGAAATGATGTGTTACTCTAGTTGGATGGATTTGAACATGACTTTAAAAATCAAAATGGTTTTAAAGTAATATATAAGAAAGCAATAATTTGGTTGTAAAAAAGATGTGATATTATTCATTCTTTTCCCTTTTAAATGGAATATAAAGTAAAGTAAGAAGAAGAAGAAAAACAAAACATATGATAAATAAGCAAAAAGATTGTCTGGTTGGTGAGAAGAATTTAAGAGAAACCATTGTCACACCTTAACAAAATTATTA
>JBBPDI010000022.1:17764189-17781348 GCA_037974545.1 Cucumis variabilis
CCAATTCTCAATAATAATACCTTTGTTTGCTCATACATACTTCCACATTTTATTTCTTTTCTTGAATTTAGTTCATTTTCTATTATTATTTTACCAACAGAATTTAAAAACATATTGTATTTGTATTTTCTTAGACATAAATTATTATTTTTTATTTATTCAAATATAGTAATATAAATTAAAATAATAGACATAATCCATCATAGGATATTTGGTAATATTTATAAATATTTTCAATAGTTTTTCATTTAAAATAATACATTTTCTATTTGATAAATAAAATTAATTTTAAGAAACTAAGTTTAAGGTTTATTGAATTGTAACGATTAAAATTAGTCATTTCACTATGTTTTTAACGTTAAAGTATAATGATAAAAATAGTATTTTAACCAATTAATATGTTTTAAAACAATGAATTAAGTTTTGTTATAATGCCCTGAATTTAGGAGTGGACATTAATGATCGATATCACACTTTAATGAGAGAAATCCCAAGGACATGAAAATAAAATTAAAAAAGACTAACAAGAATTAAAAAGTTAATACCTATATCAATAATGTGTACTTTCCTTTTTGGTAACTCAATCATTGAAACTCCAAAATTAAGTATGAACAATTTTATGTTAATTTTCTTAAAATGCATGTGAATGAGGACAATAAAGCATCCTGAAAGGATTCGTATTGGTTTGTGGGATAACTTTTTTAAGACAAGTAAGAACGATACATTTGTTTTGCTTTTATGTCATTAATGGGTTGAAATACTTTTGGTCCATTTGATAACTATTTTAGTGTTGATTTCTTGTTTTTGAAAATTAAGTTCATATATATATAATCCGTTGTTTCCATTTGGTTTCTTTATTTGATTGCATACTTTCTCCCAATATTTAAAAAAATAAAGTTGTTTTTTTTTTTCAACTAGGTTCAAAAACTTGCTTTTATTTTTTATTTTAAGCAACAACTATGAAATGACTTATTCAATAATTTTGTTTTTATTAATTAAATGAACAAAAAAAGAATTTGGACGTATCATGATTTTTTTAATACAATTTAAAATGTGGAGATTTATTTAAATTTGAGATTTCATGTCCACAGATACTCACGGATGCCAATTGAACGTACAAAGATTTATCTCTAATACAAATCGAAGTTCATCTAAACCTCTACCACATTGAAAGCTAAAGGAATAAAAGCAATTCAATAATATGATTATTAATATCAGATAAGGAGTTGACCAAATATTCTTAGAGCAACTATCATACAAAAATTTGTTCCACATATCACGTATTGATATCACATAGTTAGGAGTTTTGATTTAATAATGGTAGAGTATCCTCACTTTAAAATCATTTGATTTCGCATTTGTGCCTACGTTTTGCATTATAAACAAAGTAGGATCATGTTAAAAGCCTAAATTAAAGATTATAGAGGAGACCTATTTTTTTCTTTAAAAAAGTTAAATAGACACATTTCATCCTACAACCTTATTAAAAATGGTAATTAAGATTTTATTGATTTTTCTCTTTTTCTTTTTGGTTCAAACATGTGGGTACAAGAATTTGATCTAACTTTCATTAATTAAAATTGACAACTCAATAGAGCGTCACGACCTCCCTGTTTATTTTATTTCAATGAATAAATAATTTTGGAGTCGGTACCAACCATATTAAGGTGTGATTGGTCACAAAAAAAATGGCCTACGTAAATTCATAAAATTTAAGTTCGGGAGTCAGTTGTGCGTAGGGAAGGTATTGGCACCCTACAACACCCATAAAATGGTTACCCAATTTTATCTTTTAAACTAAATTACAGGGGTTCACAAAACAAAAAAATTTATTTAGGTTTTTTAAATGTCCCATGGTTATCAATTCACATCGAAGAAAATAAAACCTAAGCATAATTATGGGTGGCATAGGAGCCATTAGAAAAATAAAATTTATTTTTGTTTTAAGAGATTTTTTTTATATTCACCTCAAGAATATTAAAATACCAAACTTTGATATGTTAATCTCCATCATAGGTGTCTAATGAGAAATTTCATGTATCTAAAAATTAATGAATTCATAGAAAACATTACTCAGCCTCAATATGAAACGTGTTATAATTTCAAAGGAATTTATTAATTAAATTTTAAATGGAAAAATTTTATGTATTCATTGAATTTAAATTATAAAATCCATAAAAAACAATACATTTTCTCCAATTTAGGATTTTATACTTAAATTGAAATAATAATAATAATAATAATAATAATAATGACAAAAAATTGTGAAATTTGAGAAATACGTGTGAAAATATGTTGAAATAAAATAATACAGATAGATAAAATAAATACATAAATACAGACCAATATAGAGAGATAAAATAAATACATAAATACATGGCAAAATAATTAATTAATTTCAGGATACAAAATAATTAGTTAATGACATGATGCAAAATAACTAATTACTCAAAGGGCCAAATTGGTAACTAAAGTAGGCTAGCATGCTAAATCAATGGAAGATACAACAGTAGCTAAATGGATGCTAAATAATTATGGCATAATGCTAATTCATTAATTAATAATGGAGACAAATAATTTAAATCATGATGGAGGATGTCAAAAATTTTAAAAAAATGATTAGTTAATAAGCCAAATGAAAAATGGGTACTGCCAAATACATAATATTAATTTTTTTTAACAAAATTCAAATGCATAATTAATCCAGAATGCCAAATTGGTACTAAATATTATACATGATATGAAACAATATTATACGGGAGGATATGCCAAATGGATACTAAATACTATACCGAGGATATGCCAAATGATTATGCTAATTAATTAATAGACCAAATGAGTGTGCTAAGCCAAATGGGTGCCAAATAATTAACATTGGTCAATGCAAATAATTAATGTGCTACATGAATAATTAACATACGAAAATGGAAAAATGGGTGTCAGATGAGTTAGACACGATATCTTAATGTTAATTAATTAATGTGCTAAGCCAAATAGGTGTCAAATAATTAATGCACTACATGAATAATTAACATACGAAAATGGGTGTCAGATGAGTTAGACACAATATCATAATGTTAATTAATTAATGTAGGAGGAGACAGATGCAAATAATTAAATCAAATACCAAATACCAAATGGGTGAAATGAGTGCTAAAAGACAGGAAACGGATGCCAAATAGTTTAAAATTAATAGGCCAAATGGGTGCTAATTAAGGCAGGAAACAGTTTTAAAATTAATAGGCCAAATGAGTGCTAATTAAGGCAGGAAGCAGGTTTAAAATTAATAGGTCAAATGAGTGCTAATTAAGACAGAAAATAGATGCCAAATTGTTTAAAATTAATAGGCCAAATAGATGCCAAATAATCAAGGCAGATACTTGTAAATACTTGTAAATAAGGAAACAGGTTTAAAATTAATAAGCCAAATGGGTGCTAATTAAGGCATTGCCAAATAGTTTAAAATTAACCGGCCAAATAGATGCCAAATAATCAAGGCAGATGCTTGTAAATAAGCAATGAAAAAAATTAAAACAAAAATTAACACAAATGCCAAATGAGTGCTAAATAATTCAAATAAAGAATTAACACAGAGGCGAAATGTAATTCAAATAAAGAATTAATACAGAGGTCAATTAACACAGAGTCAAATGTAATTCGAATAAAGAATTAAGACAAAGGAAAATTAACACAAAGACCAAATGTAATTCAAATAAAGAATTAACACATGTAATTCAAATAAAGAATTAAGAATTAAGACAAAGGCAAATTAACACAAAGACCAAATGTAATTCAAATAAAGAATTAACACATGTAATTCAAATAAAGAAATAACACAGAGGCTAATTAACACAGAAGAGGCTAATTAACACAGAGGCCAAATGTAATTCGAATGGGTGCCAAATAATTAAATAAAACAGAGGACAAATGAGGTGCCAAATAATTATCGTAATTAACAATCATGACTTAAATTTAAAAAAAAAAAAACTTACCTGGCAAAAAAGCTTGGCTTATGAAAATGTCTTTCCTCTCTAAATCTTTGTAAATCTCTCCAAAAAAACAAAAACCCCCAAACAAAAATCTCATCATTCTCTTTTTATAAGACAAGGTTCATAGTTTCTTTTTTAGTGAAGTGGAGTGAAAGAACAGACAGAAAAGTGGGAGAAGTTGGGAGAGTGAGAGAAAATGAGAGCGTATGAGAACGTGGGAGAGTGAGACTACGTGGTGAAGAAGAAAAGCAAAAAAAAAAAATAGGGAGTGGTTGAGAAAAAATAGGGAGAAAACAAATAAAATAAAAATGTTGGAATATTTAGAAAACATAATATTTAAAATAATAATAGTAATAATAAAATTAAATTAAATTAAATTCTTTTATAAAAAATAAATGAATATAAATAAATAAATAAATAAAATAAAAATGTTGGAATATTTAGAAAACAAATTAAGAAAAAAAAAGTGTTTTATCTCAATTTAGAAAAATATAATAAGATGCAAAAGCCTAATATGTTGGTACTTTTGTGTGTATTGAGAGTGATAATAAGGTCAAGAATGTTACAACCAAGGGAAATAATAATGCACAAAAAACTATGCTAATTAAAATTTCACATATAATATTTATTCAATTTTTTTAGGTCTCCTAAATTTTAGAGTGAAAATATATTATATGATTCTAAATTTGTCATGTTTTATATCACTTTAAATTTTTTACTTTCAGTTTCATCTTAATTAAACTCTAAACTAAAATAAATATCTATAATTTTTGCCATTGATTTTGTTTATGTTAATTCACTCACTCATTCTAACAAAATCGTAACTCATTAATTTCATTAAAATAACTTTTCATTCATTGTTTATATTCAAATAATACACAAATTAATCGTTATATATATATATATATATATATATATATATATTAAAATTATAAGTTTAGAAATGAAAGGAAAAAAAAAGGTATTGATTGTTGTTTTCTATAGAATTTCATTAAATTCATTTCGTACATATGCTTTAAAGTTAATTGAATGCATAAGAGCTAATCCATATCTTTTAACAATAATGTATCACTTTCTAAAGTTTGTGGTTGATATTACAATTGTTATCTAATTCTTTGATGCAAATCGATGAAATATACCATCTAACATAGTACAAATTGCATATGGGTTTTAGAGAGGTATGATGCGGACACTAAAGAATACGTCAACGTAGAAATCAAAATTTATCCTATATTTTATATATATCAAAATCTCAACCTTTGATCATATCTTATAATTTTCAAATGACTTGTTGACTTCTTACTGATAAAAAATTTAATTGCAAATCAAATTTGCACAAGTAATGTTTAAAAAATATAATGTATTAGAGTTTGTTTATTGTTTTTTTGAGAAAAGCAAAGTTCATCTAAATTTAACGACAAACTATTCCCTACCAATTTTATTAAAACGAAGGGAAGCAAAATTATTTGAAACAATAAAAAACCCTAGTAATAACATATACGTTGTTGCATTTACCTCATCGAGATAATAGCAAAATCACTTAATATTCATAGAGTTCTTAGTTAATAGATATCTTTAAACAAAGACATCAATCTTAATATAATATTACATTTCTCTATTGAAAAACCTAATGATCTCGAACTCTACCTCCATCGAAAGAAAAGAGCTCGACAATTCCTGTTTGATCACTCTTAACCTCTCTAGTAAGGCATCTGACTTCTAACAACCACATGCAACGTAACATTACTCCTATTTGTAAATAATATGTGTGTTTATGATTTTGATTATTTAAATGAAAGATAAGTAAGAAGAAGAATATCGAGATGATGGTGACATATTCTATAAATATGGGGTTGGAAAGAGAAAGGTGAGAAAGAGTGGCATTTTGGACCTACTACCATGTGCACTACCTCAACTAATATGGGGACAAATTGGATTTATTCATATCCCAAATAATTATTTTTATCACTTATTAAACCATAATTTTGATTTGTATAGTTCAAACACTTTCTGTCCATTTTACAATTTTAATTCGTGTACATCCAACAAATTTTAAATTTAGTCTCTCAAAATATATTTTTAATAAAATTAATTTTAAAGAAATCAACAATTAAATTAACGCTAAGGTTTAAGTTTAAGATTTATTAGATGTTCAATAATTAAAATTGGATAATTAAAAGATATATGAACTAAATTTGAACGAATTTCAAATATATAAATATTAAAATGATATTTTAAATCTTAACATTATTATTATAAAAAATATATTTGTTACATTTTTATTGAAGTTATGTTTTAATGAAATCAAATTTGATATAATAAAGGAACCAAAATATTTACAATTCTAGCCAAATGTTATTGCTACGCTGATAAATTATTATTATCAGCTACTGTTGATAGACACTAGTAGATATATATATATATCTTTTTTATTAGTAAACAATGAAATTTTATATATCTATAAATATTTGTAACTGTTTTGTTGTTTAAAATAATAATTATTATAATAATAATAATTTTTATTTGAGAATAACATCTAAACTTTATAGAGAAAAGATAAACCTATACCAATCTTTTTTTAAAAAAAAGATAAATTAACTGAATTAAGTATATAACTTTTAAAAAGTGAAGAAGGACCATTGATTACACTTTTTTTTAATTCAACCAAATTTTATTTTGGCTTTTTATGTATATTTATGAAGAAATTCTAATAAATGTCATCATACAGCTTAACAGTGGGCATTGTATATATAGTTTCGGGTACAGTTACTCACCACTTTTGATAAATAATATTCGAAACTTTTAAATAGTTATTGAAAAGTTAAAAGGATTCTAATTATTGTTGCTATATAAATTATAGAGAACAAACCACAATAGATTTTGTGATGTTTCAGAAGATTCACGACAAGTTCCTTATATATACAATAATTTTGAGAGATATATGGACGAAATATACGTTATATGTACGTACAATGTACCTATTGTACCATTGTACTTTTATCAGTTCAAAGGAGACTATGCTAATGTAGAAGAACTTGAGTTTGACGAGGTTAACCACACATGTAGAAGAAATGCAATTAACTTAATGATAACGATCATGATGTCAACCTTTGATATAGGTTATTATAACTCAAATGGTTAGTCCATGCACCGTTAGACTTTGAAACAAGATATTATGATTTAAAGGTTAATTCATCATCTTCATACATACATAGAAACGAACACGATCATAGAGAGCGTAACAAATATTTTGTACTATGGACAAAGTGTTGTAAAGGTACTAAAGCCGCCACCCAAGAACCATATAGTAAGGAGGGATCGGAGCAACATAGAATTTAAAGTCAACAACGACAACTAACTTGAAATCAATAAGATACATTTTTTTTTTAATTTTTAAATGAATGAAAATGATTAAATTATTGTATTGATATATACATTCTAATTTACATTTCCACCCACATGTTGTACAAAAAAAATACATTTAATCATTTTTCAATTAGAAACAATTATTAATGAAATACAATGGTAAACTTTCATAAGAAATGAAATTAATATAATCCAGATAAGATGGATTATATACCATAAATTTTATATAAACTGTAAATTAATGGAAGAAAAAGATTTAGGGTTGTTAGACAATTTCTGAAAGTTGGATTGTTGAGTGGGTAAAAAAACCAACTCATCCTTTAGTTCACCAATAATTAAACATGTATGTTTATTATTTCGTTATTTGTATTAATCCAAATTTTTACGTTTCTCACTTTCTTGTTTGTGTCAACTATCCCAATAACTTTTCTATAATTATTACAAACTTCGCTCAACTCAACTCTTTGTTTTTATGCCTAATGAAAAGTTTTTTAATGTTGAATATTTAATGCTCGACAATTCGAAAATTAAAAAAAACATTAATATTTAATGGTCCAATACTCTATATTCAACTTCAACCATTATAATTCTTGGAATTTTAACTTTGTATTTGTATTAATTTCAATACAATGAGTACAATCTCTAATACATGATTCTTGGATGCTTTCTCTTGAAAATAAATTTTAAATTTTTTTGTAGTAAAAATCTTACAAAACAAACAACTATCTAAACATTCTCATATTTGTACAAAAGCATTCTTATTAAAACAAATATGGTTATCTAAAATATGTTTTTAAGATTTTGATTATATATATTTAGAAAAAATGAAAAAAAGAAACCTAACCAAACTCAATTGCATTTCATCATAATTGATTGACTCAAATGTGAAACAATGGAATTCCCCACCACTAAAGGAAGCAATAAACACACTATAACTTTAAATATGGAAATTATTTGGCATTTACTTCTTAGGTATAGAGATTGAGATGGCCATTTTTATTCTATTTTGTTACAATATATATATATATATATGTATAAGATACATAAAAAAAAAAAAGAAAGAAAGAAAAATAGAAGGAAAAGAAATGGGAAAGTATTGAAAAAGTGAAAAAAGTCCAAGAAAGGAAGTGATCCCGTGATTGGCGAAGGGACGTACGGACAACGACCCATTATTTGTTCTTATTCCAATACTTAACATCATCCAAATTAATACTCAAATTAAAAACATCTTTTCTCACCTCACAACCTAACATTTCTCAAGAAAAAATAACTTTAACTTACTCTTTTTTAATGTATAATATTTTTAAATTTATGAGCAGTGTGTACTCATGTGATGATGTTTCAAATTTTATATTAACATGTTACCTAAAGTTAAATATCATTTTTGTCACTATTTTGTTTCAACTTTCAATTAAGCTTTGTCTTTCCTCTCGCTCCATTCAATTTTGGAATTATATTTCACTCACTTATATTTTTTAATCCATTAATTTTAGGTTAATTTTTTAAAATAAAATAAACGGGAAAAATATTTACGGCACATGTTACAAATTGAAAAAGTTCATGATATTTACCATTTTTTTAAAAAGTTCTGATTTGCCCTTCTTTATCATCGTTTTTCTTTTCTTCCTTTTCATATTCTTTCTTCACCAAGGAAAAGAAATCTTGAAAATATTGTTTAGATTTGGCTACCAAAATTGAAACAATTAAATTAAACGATCGTGTGCCAAATTTAAATGATTGCATAAAAAAAAGTTTTAAAAAATCACTATCGTATAGGAAGAATAGTCAAATCTAAGTGATAGTTTCCCAAATATATTACCTGTTAGATGCTAATTAATTATTAGGGTATTTTTGGAATTTTCTATTGTGGGTATGTGAGCTTTTTTCATTTTTGAAATTCTTCTATACCGTGTAAATATTTTGTCGTTTTGTTCTATTTTTTTTAAAAGATTCTTTAATTTTATTATTTTTCTAAAATTTGATTAAAAAATTAATTTCAAATTAATAATAAACTTGAGGTAAAAGTTGTTGCATAAATATTAGACATTTATGATATTGTTTTAAAAATAATAATAAAAAAAGATTGTTAGAACTCTATTATTTGTTCTTTCCTTGTCTTGAACTGTTTTTTAAGAGTAGTATAAGTTTATCATGTTCACAAATCAATACAAGTTCTTTCAACATGTTTTGTTCTTTCATACATGTATCTTAGAAATTTTTTTAGATAGTTACCCAACATTGGATTGCTCGCTCTAAGCTAAACATACTTGATTGTGAAATTATATCTTATGATAGAAGTCACCAAAAGAAGGTGCACCTTGTTGGTATTTTAGTAATTTTTTCATTTCTTTTAAGCCTTTCTTACCTATGTTTTCATGTCCTCATAATTTTTCTTATTTGAATGTGATATCGATTCATTCATGTTTTCCTCTTGTATTCGCGTTGTTACTTGACCACAAGCTTCTGCTTGGTTTGTCTCAAAACTATATCTTATGAGTGATTTCACTCTAATACCATCTGTAATGCTCTAGACCAAGAATTCAGAATCTTGAGTATATGATGTTACAATTTTTCATCTTAAAAAAGATATGATTAAAATAATTTACACAATCAATTTTTACACACATTATATTATATTAGTTGTCATGTTAATAATCTAGGTAAATTATGTCACCTATGTCCTTCATTTTTTATACATTAGTTGTTTGATAAATTTACATTTTATTTTATCAAGAAACTCCAAATACATATATATTTTTTAACAGATTTAAAAGTTCAAAGATGTTGAAATGAATTTTCTTAAACCAGTGATGAAGAATTGAAATCGACTCCAAAATTTGTTATTTTTATATTGCTAACATTTAAAATATGATTAAAACATGAAAACATGTAAGAAGTAACACAAATATTGGATACAATAATTACACATTCAAACTTAAAAAAGAAAAAAATAAAATCATTTAAAATTTTAAAATTATTTTCTTTTATGTGATGACAAACAACGTAGTTTCATTAAAATCCATCATAAATTAAAATTCTTGAAAATTATAAGGCTTATAGAAAGTATAAAAGTGGTATGTATTACAACATTGTTAGGAAGAAAAGAAGGAGAATGAAGTAAGGAGGCCATGATGGTGTCTCATTGTGTCGTCTATTTAATTTTGATGCCCATGATGTTCAACGCACTTGGAATCCAAACCACATTATTCCAATTTCTTTTTATTTCTTTGTTATGATGATTCGATTCACCTTCAAATGGCTGTCTTTCGTTTCATTTATTTTTCCCTTCAATTCAATATTTCACTTCACGGAACAAAAATAAATAAACAAGAAAATGAATAAAAATAAAAAAATATATTATTATCCGTAGACTAAGTAAAAAGAGGAAAAAGTGGAGATTTTGAAGTTTATATTTTCTATAAATATGACTTTAATATCTAAATAAAATTTCATTTTATTTCATCACATTAAACTTCACTAATCAAAATTGTCACAAATGAGGTATTCATTAGTAAAGTTTATTGTGTTGAAGTCACATGAAAATAAAACTGAAATTTTGATAAAGGGTGGGTTAGTAATTTCTATGAAAAATGAGAATAAGTTTATTATATTAAATAAAAAAGTTTAGAAAGAAATAAAAAAAAAGAAATAGAAAGAAGTAGAGTGAATAAATATTTGTTTTGATTTTTTGAATTTTGATTCAGTATCCCAATTATTGCAAAAGCCGATGCAATAAGTGCAACAATCCACGTGAGAGTATATATTTAATCTAGATACCATACTGACCAAATTTTAATATTATATATATACTCTAAACTATTACCCTATAATAAAATTAAAAGTCCATTGATCTTTTTTCTTTTAGTTAGATCATAGGGTAAATGATGTAAATTAAATATAAAAAAAAGCATAGTAGATTCCATGTAATCAAGTAAATCATAAAATGTCACTTAGTTTTGTAAATGAGATTATAGGTTAGAGTCTAATTATAATAATAAAAAATGGTACGAGTTACAACTGATTTTTGTAGTAAAATTTGACATTAAACATAATTTATCGTGATAAGAATAGGAGAGTTTCACGTGATTTTTAAATCTCGTTTATCAATTAGGAATTTTGGAGAATAGATTTATCTAATTTATTTTCTATTCAATTTAAAATATAGTTAGGATTGTTATTTAAATTTTAAGGGATTTCTTATGATTTAATTAAGTTCTACAAGTTACATCTAAAAATTTACTAATACAACTTATCTTTAATTTAGTTATAGTTGAATTTTAACGTGTCACGCACTAAATATGTAGTTAGATTTATAAGGTTTAATTAAACAACTAAAATATGTAATCACAAAGACTAATTAATTCAATGAAATATAACTTAGTAGATTTGTTGATTCGAAAAGAAAAATAAAAAACCTACGTAAAGATTAATATAGTAAGTTTTCATTTTTTGAAGGGAAAAATGGTCAAATGACCATTGGGCTTTCCTCCTTGGTACACTCCATTCAAACTTCATCGTATTTTACTCATACTTTTCTTACTCTTCATTTTTTACTCTCAACCTTTTTTTTCCTTTTTTTTCTTTTAACTTTTTGACTGTTATCAACTTCAATTTATTTGCTATAGAAAATGTGTGTTTATGGCACCTAAATTAATATTATACTCTTTCGAAATACAAAACTTATCTCACAATACTCTCTAGGAAATGACAAAAGAAAAAAAAAAAATTCATGTTTGAATTTACATCACATTTTTTGCATAAATTGAATTTTATTTCAATGGCGATGGAGATTATTATGAGTTAAAAATTTAGGTCATGTAACATTGGTTCAAAAGTAATCTATCAATTATAACGTAAAATGTGACTTTCAGTTAATAATTATTTTTGTAGTTGTTTACCTGTTTTTCGTAATCATAATAAAATTTGGAGTTTATTTGAAATTTGTAATAAAATCTTGTAATTTGATTGAGGAGTAAAATGTGTTCAATCCAATAGTAGCTAAAAATTACGTGGAACCTTTACTACCATTAATTTTACCTTTACAAATATTGTTATTGAAATAATATAAAAATTATGAATTTCTTACCCTTATTGTGTTATTGCTAATCGTTATTGTTAGAGACCTAGGTTTGAAATAATAATGATGTGGCATATTCATAATTTTTAGGTAAATGTGATAAAAAAAAAGAAAAGAAAAAACAATCCAATTGCGTTTACGGTTCATCGCCATCAATGGAATCTCATTCCGATTAAACCAATTTTCACTATGGTTTGGTAAACGTGATTGTAGCTCATCGTGTAGTCATTGAAATTAAAAAGGAATAAATATTAAACTGAATTGATTAAGAATATTTAGGAGGTGTTTAGTGCACTGGAATTTAATCAAGATTACAAGAAAGCAAAGGAGTGTTGGAATGCACGTCGAATTGAGGGTAGAACAAAAATGAAATTCTAAAAAATTGAAAATTCTAGAAAATGAAGTTTAATTAAAAACTGTCGAAACAAAATGAGTTTAATATTACAATTCGAACTCAAAACGTGTTCAACCCATACATTAGTTTGGATTACATTACAATTCATACAAATTCCATTACGGGTAATCCAAACACCCCATTAGTATATTTAGTTTCAAGTGATTCAGTAGTCAATATGAGATGCTCACGCATGTCGTAGCTACGAAATAGAATCTGAATAAACTGATGTGTGCTACTCAACCAAACACACTCTGATGTTTAAGAAATATCACATACTTCTTATAGCTTAAAGTACACATGTGTTTCTCTATTTATACTATTGACATTACTACAAAAAATGGTTTACTTGATGGTTGTTACTTGTCAAGTAATCTAATGTCAAGAATAAGGGTTTTTTTTTAAGTAAAATTATATACTTGACAGTTTATAAATTTCAAGCATATGAGATTAATTGACATTTTTTACACGTCAAGAATGTTTTTATTCTTAACATGTTTTACGTGTCAAGTAATCTAATGTAAAAAATAAGAATATTTAGTTCTTGACATGTTTTGCACGTCAAAACTTTTTTTTCAAATGAAAAATTGTATAATTTTGAAATACTCATATAATTATTGAACCTCTTTTGAAATCCATATTAATTGAACAATTGAATCAACCTAAAGTTTCCACTAGACATGAACAAAATAATTAACAAAGAAAAGGAAATTTGGGAAAATTAAAATATACGAAAGAAAAAAGGAAATTTGAGAAAAGAAAAGAGGGGAAATATTTTTTTAAGAAAATGGAGAAAAAAAGAATATTCAGAGATATGTATAAAAATGTCAATAAATAAAACTAATCTTAATACATTTTATCCCATCAAGTTTTGTTGACATTTTTCACTTTACTTGATAGTTTTTATTAAAATTGTCAAGTAGTTCAAAAGTGCAGACGTCAAGTATTGTCCATTTTCTAGTAGCATGAGGTGTCTAACATTGTCTAACATCTATTTGGGAGCTTTGTTTGTGTTAGCAGGGAGAATGTCGAGGTTTAATTGTTTCACCTAGTCCACAATAACTAGGGTTTATTCCTTCCTTTTAAAGTTGAAGTTGAGTCGTTGATCATTTCGCTGTTAAATCTTGAGAATCACCATTTTTGTTTGCGAGACTTCGATTTGCCATATCTCTAAAACCACAACAATTTGACTTGACATCTAATTTAATCCATGACAAATTTGTTTAATTTTCTTGAACGAGATTATGAAATAACATAAATTTATGGATATATTTAAACCTTATCCATAAATATATTATACATAACAAACCTATAATTGTTGGTTTCATTATTTATAACTTGTACTTGAAGTCATGTGATGAACCAATTCGTAGTTAGTTGGACAATCATGTCAAAGATTTTCTTGACTTATATAGGAAAGGATGAAATATTTTTATGCATTGAAAAGTGGTACCAAAAAGACATATATTGGATTTTAATTAATTTGTATACTATTTTCTTTAATATATTAATTAATTGCTTAGAAAACAATCTTTCATTTTTATACCAATCAAATCTCTAATTAACTTTATAGTTTAAGGTATATATGTTGAGTAGTTAAATTACTTTTCAAGGTATTAAATGTGTTTCTTATCCATTAATTAATTAGGTAGGTGAAATGGGTTTCTATTGCATCTCTCTTGCATACCAAGAAAAAAATATATATGACATTAATATCTATAATTAATTTAAAATAATTATAAAATGAAATTTAGATAATTAATTTTAACGGTGATGGCCAAGTTTCTTTTTAAGTGTTTGAAATAGACATCAACACTTAAAGTAAAATTGTTACATTTTGAAATTTGAAATTTTATTAAAATAAAACTCCTTCAACATTGTGATATTAAAAAACGAAATGAAAAGTAAATCTAAAATTACTTAGAGACAAAATAAAAATGTATGTTTAAAACATATTTATAATAGTTACAATATTTTTAAAAATATTTAAAAATTAATTTTAAAACACACAAAAAAAAGTGGTGTTAAAGTGAGTTTAACTCAAAATAATTGACATGATTTTTTCTTATTAAAGATTGGAGATTCGATATCCTATTCTCCATGCTAATAATACTATTTCAAACTTTATTTTTTTAAACTACTCACACAGTCATCTATATTTTTCTTCTAACATTCTACAAAATCCAACTGTCATCTTTGAATTAAGAGAACATCAAGATATAACCAGTGATAGATGAGACATTTCAAATTTGTCTCAACTTACTTTAGGAAAAAACAACAATTCAAGAGTTGAATCATACACACGTTATATTGATTTAAAAAATAAATCTAAGATTGACTATAGACCACAATTCATAGTCACACAACATGAAAACACGAGAATTGACATGGAAAACTCACACAAAACCCTAAACCCTAAAAACCATGAAAAAGAAATAAATTAAATCTACTATGTGAATAATTTTTTTTCTCCAATCCCAATTATAGGAACACTTGTATCTCTCAAAGCTTTTGAACTGCTCACACCTTTTACTCGCTTTTTAACTAGAGAATACAAAAGAAATTTAAATTAGAGTTAACACACAAAAGCTTAAAATACTTTTACCAGAGAAATTTGTAAATAAAAGAGGTGAACTTCTTTTACAAGCTTGGAGCCCTCTATACCTTTCTACAAAACAACCAATGTGAGAACCCACAACATCTTGCCAAGAAGCTCAACATCTATTAACGACAACAAAGGACATTATAAAAAATAAGTTTTGGTTGTGTATCAAATGATAAGATAATATATCAAGGACATTTCTAAACGATAGGTGACATAGCTAGCTAATTAAGTACATCACACCTTCATGATCCTATAGATTTCTCAAGTCCAATACACAACAATAATAACTTGAACACAATGGATCAAATATATCAAGCCAGAGTAACATTAACACACATTCAGAGCCATGCATAAATCTGTATATGACAATATGAATGAGCATATAAGCCGATTCATGTTAGAAAATGATTACAAGAATTCATTTTTTCCCCTTTTGATACTTACTGGAAGTCTCTTGCTAAGAATATATGGTGCATACCCAAGCTTCCCATTGCCAAGACTAAGAACAACAACGCCTATACAACCAATAGAAACATTTAATACCATTACCAACCATATGCACAACAAATTACCCAAAATAATTAAGTAGCAAGTCTCGTATAAATATTTTCCAAGATACATACCACACTGATACATATAACTACCACAAAACATTGGAGCTAGAGCTCTTCATCTCTTAGTACTTCTTTTACACTAAGGTAAAACAAAAACAATAATCACAAAATTGACTTCATATTGAGAGAAAAAACAAATATATATCAGAATGAAGAGGAAGTAAAAATATAACTCAATTTCTTTTTGTATACAAAGAAGCCAAAAAAAATAAGAAAGAACCTAACCTTAACCTAAAGTACGTGACATCCCATAAAGTAATCTAACTAAAGAAAGTGAGCAATATCAAAAATTTGAATTAGATACGACGACTGAAGATAGAGAGAAGTTGTCCAAGAGAAAAGGACAAAAGGTAGGTAGTGCGTGTGGTGTCTTATATCGGGGGCGATAGACAATGTAAAATCTGGTCATTGATATCAGAAACAGAGGGAAATGATCAAATTTAGGAGAGAATAGGGGTGATGGGTGGCAAATGGCTGGATTTAGAAGAAAAAACTAGGAAAAAGAAAAGAAAAGAGCATTTGCACAAAGAAGAAGAGTTTTAAAACCCATCTCTCGACCCATTAATGAAGGGACCAGGAGTTCATAACTAATTAACTCTTGACACCCTCTTTCATGCATCAGAAGAGGAGTTTAAAAGTTTTCATTTTCACTAAAACTCAGAAGAGGAGTTTAAACGTTTTCATTTTCACTAAAGGAACTCCCAATGGTGTTCCTTCAATGTCTGAGTTCGTCACAACTCCCAACCACTGCTATATAGCATCAGAAAGATGGACTTTCTCTCGACGACATTTCTCCTAACAATAATTGACTTTTGCGTTAAGAGATTCTTTTTTTTTTCTTGTAATGTAGGTTCATATTTGATAACCCAATACCATACTCTATAAAAATAAGAAGAGAAAATTGTGACATGTGACAATAAATTTAATTATCGATGTATAATTAAATTTCTTATAATCCATCAATTTAAATTTTTTTATAAATCATTAATTTAACATAGTATCATAAAAGAAGATGTAAAAATTTAGATAACTTAACACTAGTGGATCCAAATCACTAACTTTATTTATTTAAAATTATGCCACCAAACTCTTGAACATGTATCAAATCAACTCA